>DWPV01000440.1:0-29139 GCA_018251915.1 Urbanus proteus proteus | reverse complement strand
ACGCCTCGGATAAGTCTGTCTCCCTGACCACACCCTTCAAGCCTGAACACAGCAGTGCTTAACACTGCCGTTATAAGAAAATTAAATCGAAACACATGATATCAGTAGGTAGGTACATATCTAAGTGACAGTGGTGTCATAGTCAACTTGCAAAAGCTCTAACATTTTAGTATATTTCAATCTACGTAATCGTATTACTTGGTATTACTACATAATACCCGAGTATTGATACGGAATGATAATCCGCCTGTTATCGTAAAGCGTTATCGCTCGGAGGAGGTGAGGGTTGCGGCTCGTTAGATATTTCTCGTAAAGCTCGTCAATTGTTACGATAGGTATTTAGGTCCTTTATACTTCCTCTTTTGTGTTTCGAAAAAATAGGTTTTAACAATTGTATAATATTATGGAAAGTAAGAAGCAACAAAAATAAATATGCAAAGTATGTACCTACATTTTTTAAAAAGTAGAGACTTTAAAAAGTATTAAGAGCGTCTGATTTTAAAAAGTAGATTTAGTTAGGTACCTATTCGTATTATAATTTACAAAAATAATTAATTATATTGTTATTGTTGCTTTATTTTTTTGTCACCGTATTAATACCTCTATTATTGTGAAATTACTCTTGAAAGAGGTTAACATCCAGCACCTTGCCTGATATTTCTCGTAAAACTTGTATCTACTGTTACCCATGGCATATTACTATATCCCCTTTTTAATTATTTATATATGTCAAAGTTTATTGAAATCACTTTAAAATAACATATTTATAGATAATTAATTCACTTTTATTTACATACATGTTTTAAAAATATTAAACGGTAAATTTTGGTGACCCCAGAATATTCGCCAAAACTGCAAAATTGTCGTACCTACCAACAAAAAATCCACCAAATTCTGGAAACGAAACGATTCACTTGGGATTAATATATTG
Source organism: Urbanus proteus proteus (assembly GCA_018251915.1). NCBI lineage: Eukaryota > Metazoa > Arthropoda > Insecta > Lepidoptera > Hesperiidae > Urbanus > Urbanus proteus. The sequence goes on along the minus strand of DWPV01000440.1, from coordinate 28,208 downwards.
TCATTTACCTTAATAAGAATTTTATTTTAAATTTCTGCATATATATTACAATTTTAGGTAAATAAAAATGTTTTAAATAAGGTAACCGCCAATAATTATGTTCGCAATTTTCTGCTTGTATCCATTTAATCAATACACAATATTTTTGCCCAATATTTTTCTATATAATCAAAGTTATTGCCATTTATTAGTTAGAAACACGGGGAAATTTATTTCACAAGAATAAACAGTCACAATAGCCAAATACTAATCTTAATGCTGTATGAATCTTTTCAATAATGTCAATTTTATAATTATAGTAGGCAATTGAATTGCACCACTTACATGCCTCTTCAAATAAATGCCCTCTTTATTCTTTCACTAATAAATGCTAGCTTTGTTTTACAATTATAAGTATGACGGGTCGTTGCTCGGTATCTTAATATCGTTGTACCAAACAATATGCCCTTTGACATAACTAAGGGTTAGCACAGATTAGGAGAAATTCTCGAGCATACTCTATTGGATTATTAAATTTGTATTGTCTTTATTCAGTTCGGGTAGATTTATATAATTAAGACGATTGCTTAATAAATCAGTGTACCTGATTAAGTAAACTCATCAAAACAAAAACAAAGAATCAAAATACGAAAAATAATTAAGGACAAAACAACACTTTCTGGTATTACCTACACCACTAAGATCAGCAGGTATTAGGTAAAGCTATGATTTCAGTGTGTATTACTGACAAACAATTTTATTCACTTTCAAAATCAAAATAACGTGCCAAATAGAGCTTCTGCCAAAAACAGTATAATCATATGGTCTGCGCAAATAGAGGTTGATACCTACCTATATTTAAAAAAATAATGGCCAAAAAGGTCTTCCATAATATAGAATCTTGTCTTTCTTGATTTGGCGACCCCAAATCAAGAAAGACATAATTATACATTATTGCTTGAGTCCTCCTATTTCTGAAATTCTGCCGCCCACGAAAGATGATTTTAGCCTTTAGATTTTGAGAAGGCCTTGAGCTCCCTAGCTAACCCCAGATTCCACCAGTGAATGATTACCTACATATATTATTAGAAGGCTATTTTGATTACTTTGTCTACGGATAAAGCTGACGTACTTTTGGTGCTTACAAGAACATATGCGAGCAGTTGTCTGCCTAATCTGCGCTGACCCTAAGAGTTGCGGTGGGACTCACAAGCCATCTGTTGGCAATTATGATTGTAATTGCTTGCAACACCGCACACCACGACGTTCCTCGTACATACCTACGTGCTTAATTGGTGTTCCTATTTAGCTGTTAGTTTGATTGCTATATTTATATTATTACTAGCTTCTGTTCTCAACTTCTCGACTAGCTCGCTCTATGATGCAAATATCGTAGGAATCTACATAACAAGGTACGTGGAAATTTGTTAATAAAATACATATCTACTTAGAATACAATATTATTTATATTTTTTATGCATGTGCATTAAATCAGATGATAATTAATTTGTAATACGGACATAATGTCGAAAAATCAAAGGTGCCTGCTTGGAATGTAAAGATCGGACCTAAAAAGTTTAAAGCCAGTGGATAAAGCCACAAAACTCGATTTAAGGCCAATAGGATATCACAGATTATATTAGGTATTATCCCAGAGGAATTCGAATAAAATTGATCAAACAATGTACTTAAACAACCTTTCACTTTCGTAATTAATGTGGATTTAACGGTATTCGTTAATTTCGTTCTCTTCGGGGAGCGTAATTCCCAAATTACATTTCCGTTTGGGAGTGCGAGTATTAAAATCTGTTGACATAAAATGTGACAGCACGGAGGGTGCGAGTCCTAGGGGAGTAGTGGCTAATATACGTGGAATTCTGAGTTCCTTGTTTCTTTATTAAACTAGATGGTATGATAAAAGAATAACGAACATAATATGTATACTGATGAATGTTGCCAATGAGAATATGTAGAGTAAGTATTTTATTAGCAATTTTGAGGACAAAAATCTTATAGATTCTTATGTGGACCTTATATTTAAACTTGTATCAAAATAATGCAAATAACAATAAAATATGAGTCAACGAAACTTTTGCAATTGTTGTATTATATTTGAAGTCATAGTTTATTCAGGTGCCTATAGGCTTCTAGGAGGTCATTATTTATTTTACATTATATGAATAAGTAATTGCGTATATGTAATTGAAATTACGATCCAATTCAATTCAACATTATTACGTTGGTTCGACATTTTTCCTATAAAATCGTTGAACATTTGCAGAAAGCATAGCGCGGAGGACTGTGAATGAACAACATTTTCAGTTACTCTTTTTGCGATGAAGCTTCTCGTATGGCAGAGAACAAAATAGTGAGTGCTTTCAATGCATGCAACATTGGCGATTTTTAATGGATCGTGCGTTATAGTGTTTCGTTTCAAAGGCCCTATCCGTCTATAACTCTATAGGTATCTAGGTTGCAATACAATGTAGGGATAAAATGAGTATAGTAATTATTTTTTACCTATATGATTTGAAAAAGTTAAGCATTTATTTATTTATTTAATATTAATGAAACATCTTAAAATCTAAATCTTACAAAGGATAAACGTAAAGCCTAATGGAATTCTCCGCCAGTCAATCCTGGGCGATGGCTAAGTGTGGTAGACATATTATATTCGGAATTGCATGAAATTTATATCTATATACCTAATCTACATTTAATACAGGAAGGAAGTGAAACTTTTCAAATTTGATAAAAAAAAATAAAAAGCATAGAGATTTGACTTCAAAATTAAGAACCAACAAGTTATACTGATGTCGTTAAGTATTTTTTTTTGTTTTTTTTTTTTTGGGTTACATCTATCTCTACCATTAAAATCAATACAGCTATTTCCAAGAATACTCGTAGGTAAGTATATTTAGCAGCAGCTAAAATTGCTATTGTAAAATCACAGAACTTCAATTGTATTTATATTGATACGTATTATATAGACAATGTAATATCAAATAGCTATCCGAACAGTGTGAAAAGGATTGGGCCCCGATAGATAAGACGACCAGTGTCGTCGCCAGTAAACCCATCGTTGTGGACCCTACTTATCGTGATCTCTTCGTAAATTTCAATTTGAAATGACACGTTCTATGAATCTAGTTTTGGGGTCCCTAGCACAGACATCTTGTAACAAGAAAAATCTTTACTAATCAAGGAAAAGTAAGTAGTAAGAATAAAATTAAGAAAATTTTGTAGATTAAGTTAAAACTGTTAAATTATACAGTTTTTTAAATATTTTAACGGTTTTAAAGGAGTTTATGTATTTTGATGGACTACCTATGTTTGAAACGTAGTAAAACTATTACTTGAATGGAATATACATATATCTACCAACGCCGCTAATATCCTTTAAATACCTATACCTACATTATCTATCTTTTTAATACTAGTTTAATATACTTTATTATCTAGTTTTATTTAGTCGGTTTATTATAATACATAACTCAATTAACTTTTGATGTAGGACGAAGCAGCGAAAACTATGGTTAAATCTTTACATAATTTAAATAACGTTTCTAATCAAAATATCAAAAATAACGAAAACCAATACACGTACGCGGGCGTAGCCGCAAGCTCTATATTTTATGAATTCTCTTTGATATAATAACATCTCGTCTGATCTTCTGAGTAGGTATTGAAAATTCAGTAGGTAGGTGTCAAAAGGAGGAAACTGATAGCCTTAACCCATTTTTCACACGTAAACAATTTACTCGATTTCGCGAAAGAAGAGCATTCGGTATTGTTTGTATTCATGCAGACATCATGACGTAGAGAGCTGAGCCGGGTAAACTATCGAAGATGGTATATGTGGTAATGTGTAGGTAAGTCGCACCAAGATTTGCGATTTCGATTTACAAACATGACTTACTAGTATTTTCGTCGACTTAAAATGGCCTCAATTCAACTTTGGCACACCTTTGAAAAGATACTTCAGCATAATAGGGGACTTAAAATCTCCGCCTATTTTTGAATTACTTTTCTGTATTGTGTCATACATGTGTTTTCATCGCCGCGAAAATTTATTAATTAACCGCATGTGTTTTTTCACACAATTTTGCGCGAGTAGGACGTTATTTTTTAAAGCATATAGCAAAAACCCTCATAAATAGGTATGTACCTATAATATATACTACCAGTTGTGAGCGAGTATATAGATTATAAGCCACTGAATATAATGATTAGGTAATTTAAAAAAAATCAATGGACTGTGCCGCTAATGCCCTTTTTCTAACTACGCTATAAAATTCCGATTTTGCCGGCAATGTTAGGGATTTTTCCATGAATCGTTTAACCATTTAGCGATGATTTGTCTACCGATCTCGATTAATCAATTTCTCATTTTCGTGTTGAGTCTGGCCAGCTGTTGGCAAGACCGATTAGCAACTTACTTTGCTAACTTTTGGTGATCAGTCAATTATACATTTTTTCTATGTTCACACATTACATTTTTTACCTATTTTCCTATTACACATTGCCTATTTACATAAGATTATATTTATTTCCATATATTTGCTATTGGCTAAGCTGAAACCCCTATCAGCTCTACCCCAGAATGTGATAATTAGGTAATTTTTCTTTTATCTGTCTGTTGATGGAATTATTTTGGACATGGTACAATTAAAAATCCACAATTAATATAAACAAAATACTTATGCAAAATAATGGATTATGGCGAAGGGTAGGTATTAACCTACATTTTACCTTGAATTATTATTTATTAAGCTTGGTATCTAATTTTCGGTACTGAAAAAAGACAATGAGTTATTCTAAACTAGATATGCTTAGGTACGTCCTTAGTTCTTTTACCTATACTCTCAAAAGATTTTTTATACTGTTGTTAATCACGTACCAATATTCACTTGCAACGCAAATATACAATATCGTACGTTAGTTGGCAAGCATGTGAAGACTGTTTATGAAAGATTGATTGCGCGATGGTATACGAGAAATAGAGTTGCTGCCTACACGCATATTTGAACGATTACTGTTTACAAAGTTTAAGCCGTGGATGAATCACGTGGTTAACTTACACTTGTAATACTTGAAAGTTGAATATTCCTTAATAAATTGGTATAGAATTATTACATACGTGGACGATTTCCAAGCAGAGAAAACCACCGATTCTTTATTATGTGGTTCGTTACAGCTTGAAACATGCTGTGGGTATTTTTGGACACAACAGAAGGTAGGTAAATTTGCCAATATTTAAAAAAATATATGGCTATAGTCTACACGGACTCACTAGTACCTACCTTGAATAAAAAGCCTTGACTTTATAAATCATCAATAAAATATAAAAAGAAATGTAGAGTTTATAAAATGGACAAATTTTTTTATGTTCAAAAATAATACAAGGTAATAGTTAATTATTTATTCGGTGAGGGTAATGTAATAAGTATTTAAGGCGCTAAATAGATTTGGGCGCTGTAATATCATAAAGACCGAAAACCAGACAGTGAAAATTTAAACACGACTTGGAACATTTAATTGTTTTGGCTGCGAAATAGCTAAAGAGCGCAACGCCTAGTTTAGTAGACACATAATTAAGATTAATTTAAAGTAATTGCCTACATGACTCTGTAAACGGTCATGAAAATGCAGTTTTAATTTTTATTATTAATCGTTGCTTATTTATTTTAATATTAAATGTGTTTAATTTCCCCATAAATTATTAGGTATTCTTTAAAAAAAAAACTACGGATTATTTTTGCAATCTACAGTGTTTTTAATAGTTAATTAATAATATCAAATGTTTTATAAATGTTGGTTTATTTTATATTCATTGCATATGATATTGTCCTTGCAAATAAATTCAAATAAGATTAAATTAGTTGAATATATAATCCTTATATTTAATTACGTACTTTCATATTTAAATTCAGCGTAATTATATGGTACCATTTTTTTTTCACAGAATAAATTTAAACTTACCTAATACCTACCTATGAACAACAAATTAGATAGGTACTTGTGTGTAATAAACTTCTTAATATAAGTTTACCTTAGTAACATCTAAATTTGAATTCATAATCGGAATATACTAGGATATGAACTGGACTATCTAAACAAATCATTTCAACTCGAACACAACCCCGTTCTACAGAAACTTCGCGCTACTCAAGCAGATGGAGTGGACTAGATAGCTGAATATTGAATATTTAAATCACAATAGCGCCTTGATTTATCCCGCATACAATTTGAATACTACTGATATACTGGGTTGCGAAGTCAAGTAATATTTAAAATTAATATTTCATTGACTTAAAGATGAAATATTTTGGTAAGTAGGTACCTATGTAGATGTCATTTTAGCATTAATATGTGCAGCATCACGGACCCAAGATTGTTTTGGAAATAGGGTTGAATTTTGTTCCAATTTAAGGAGAACTAAAAGCTGAAAAACTTGACTATTTCCTTCTTTACTTAATGGTTCTACTGTATATAGACTACATAGTAACTTTTTCTATAATGGCCTTATTTTTCCCCGAAATACCTGCTTACTGTAATAAGTATACCTATGTAGTTTATTTCTCTGTTTACTTTATTTTCGTCTACCTATACCTTATAATAAATATCTAACCCACAACTATCTAACCGAGCTACGCTCACAACTGGAATTTGAGTAGTGTTGCCTGGGTTTAATGTAGTTGGTAGATCTCTACGTGGTTCTATTGCCACATCTTCTGCCTTATAGAAGCAGTAAAACTTTTTATATCCCTACCTAACTATAAATACTGCATAATGTTTACATGATCAAATTATAATTTACCCTCATACATTGTAAGGTAGTAGAACCCTTCGTCCCTTCATCATCCGACTCTAGAAGCACTACCGCCACGCCTATGTCTACCTAACAACTACTACTCCTGCTGTTTTCTGGTTTGAAGTGCATGCTAATGGAGAAGCACGAATACGAAGTATTTCAACTTGATATATTAGGGATAGCTACGCATTAGTAACGTCATAGACCCTTATTCAATCTGCATGTAGGTACGCATTATATATCCATGATCGGCATGTGCTATTACCGTCAAGTGCACTTGCTATTTCTATAATATTTTATGAAGACTATACCTTATTACGGAATACCTCAGATAAATAAAATTTTATTTATCTGAGCGGAATACGGCAAATATTTATACACCACAGAATTAAAATAAAAAAGCCAAATGTCCGCTTTGTATTAGTCACTACAAACCATGAGCATCGGAATCTAGATTTTAATAATAAAAAACCTCTTAGTGTAGGTACTGTTATCCTGAAGGAATATTATTTCATACATAACATTAATGTAATAACTAACTAATAATCGAGTCAGGTAACTTAATTCAGAGATCACGATAAAGTTGCAACTAGGAGAGAGAGACAATTTTAATATACCTAATATTAAAATTATATGAAATTATTTAATGCATTATTTAGGTATACGGATAGCCTACACTTTTTTTAGTACAAAATCCAATATGAATATAGGTAAGTCCAAAGGAGCAAGCTACATGGAAAAACCGTAAAGCCCATGAAAAAATAGCAGCTATTTAAACGTCTCATTATAGGGAAAATAAATTTTATTGTCAATACATTCACATAGGTAGTTATTTTATAGAGTTTGCTTCGACATCTTCAATAAATAAATGTAACTAAAAAATAACTTTTCGTATTTATTTTATAATCTGAATCTACAAACAACCAAAAAATGACAGTACGTATGTTATAATAACTTTTTAAATAATTTTTATATGCACATAATACTCGAAATATTATTAAATTATAACTTACCTTTTCTCACAATTTAGTTATTTCCAAAACTTATCAAAGGATTTCAGATGTAGAGTTTCAAATGCTATTACGAACGTCAACACTGCACTGGTTTTCACGCGATTATTTACTATCCTGTAAATTCATGTCTTATTGTTACAGCTCGAGCCGGTACACGCGACGGGATGGAACCACTACGCCTCTTCTCAATTCATGCCTTGCGTCTCACAGAATACACACGAGTTCGTATTATGGAGCTCGCAGAAGCCGGCTACACAATCTGTTGTCTTTCAATACATAAACAAACTGGCTAACATCCTGAAGCTAGCTTCGTATGGCACGGCGCTACTATCAAAGCGGCTCCGCTCCGTATCGTTTTAAATGTGTGTGCCATTATCGACTTAAAAAATGCTATCTAACTTTCCCTAAACAAAAAACGGCATCTCCTGGCACTGATGAACACAGACGCGGCATATGAAATATTTGAGACATGAATATTAAAAGTTTTACGAACTAAAACGATAACAAAACGACATTGAATATGCCCGAGATTAGCGCTGGAGTTATGTATGTGTATAGCTTCCGCGGCTGCGCTGTAGGCACGAACGATGCGTCTTTCATTATTGGACCAATTTGTACACTGAGTCTTTGCAACAGAGTCGATTTGAAAATGCATTGTGTTTCTCCGGCGGCCTAGTACTGGGGCTCCATCTGAAATAAAGCTCTAAAACAACACCTGAAAGACTCATTTGGACTGGATGCGATGAGAAAATACTGCAAGCGTACGGAGGGGCGAGGTGATTGCAGTGAGGCGAACTTGCGACCCCTCATCTCGATTCTAGTTTGGGGTTTCAAAAGCTATTGCAGTAGGATATAACACGCTACACGTATTATATTAAGATTTGGCTCTAGATACAATCGATTTATTCTGTAAAAGCTGTAGCTTATAAAAATATCATTTGAGGCAGTTCCAAATGTATGACTTGACTATTTTAGATCGTCTTTTTAATCCATCTTGAAGTTATGGGCAGCTAAAACACCGCTCAGAATAACCAAAAATTATAGTTATGTTCTTTATAGGTACTTTCTACATATAATTAATTAATTCATGTCATTGATTTTACTGTTTCTATAAAAATAACCGACACTTCTGCTGACCCTGATATGTAATAAGAAACAAGATTCACGCAATAACATCTTGATATAAAAATCAGGATAAACTTCGGACGTAAGTGTAAGTCTGGTTAGACTCATATAAATTGGGGCATTCGATTCATTCTATCACCAAAATTCATGACGATTTCTCTGAAACTGTAGTCATAGTGGAAACTAATAAAACTAGTTCTACTGATCGACGAAATACTGATTCCACGTAAAAGTGTTATTGAACATTTTTTGAAAAACAATAGACATTAAATTATTCGCAACAAATTCATTAAAATTACCCAAAAGCACGTTCAATCCATTGATACATAGGGGTACTTGTTCCTATTTGATCTAGAAACTCGGAAATGGATTGTGTGCTCATTATTATGCGGGCCTATAATTTCCTTTCAATCCGGAACGTGTTAATTCATACGAAGCACGTGCGTTCATATGGGAATTGGGATAAATCGCTGGGCATACAAAGTACAGACCCTAGCTACTTCCACTTATTATATGTATAAGTAGGTAGATACATATACCAACTTTTTAAACATAACCAACATTTCTGGCTTTTCTGCACCGTTTTTTAACTGCCCATAATTTCGATCCTACTAAATCAATGATCCTACTTGTCTTTGACGAATTAAAAAATCAATATTTATAAAATATATGTACCTTTCACAGAAGATTTTAAAGTATGTAAAAATTGGAAATCCTGCCGTAAGAAGCGACTAAGAGTATTTCCGGGGTTACGGTCAGCAAGGGCGGGAAATGGAACGGCCCGGCTAGTGACTGTTTCAAGGTATCCCCGTCAACAACAAAAAGGGTCACACTATGTGATCCGAAGGTTGTAGCGATCAAACATATCCTATACAGCTCTAATTTTGTCCCTGTAGTGCCGGGGCCAGATTAGGACTATTGTATGCCTGCCTGTCTGCCTGTCGTAAGGCACGGAGTCTTAAAAATCAGCTTATATATGTTGAGCGAATGCTCACCGAGGTAGATATTACTTTGGGAACCATTTCTGATGATTGCTTTTGTATTGTATTTTCGGTTGGTTTTGTATTGTATTGTATCCCCTTACCGCCAATACATGACCGATGTGTATAATGGTATGTATATATTTTTAAGTCGTAAGAACATTATGTTAATCATATAGTTATAAGCAAGAACATAGTGAAATTAGAACATTAGAGGGTATATTGGGCTAAAGCTATTCTAATAACATAAATAAATAGACAAGAATGCAATTACCACACTTTATTACAATACACAATACATAGACAAGGTAGGTAATTGTTTACAAATTGACACACTTATATGGAATTCCATAAATGGCAGTCTGGTCAAGGATAATACAAATTTTAATAAATTTACTAGCCTACAAATACTTGATTTATAATTAATAGAATAAAACTATGAAACTACGTCAACAATGGTAGTAAAATTGTAGAAACATCCTATTGATATGAATAGATTGATTATGGCGCTAAATTGGATCAGGTATATGAATAAATTGTAAGGGTATATCCGAACCAACGGAAATAACGTGAAAGGTGGAAGATTACGATTACAAAGAATTAAGCTTAAGATTGATTTGAAGATCTATATCTAATAAGTTATTTAGGACCTTTTCTATAACATTAACAAGCTCTGTCTATGTTAAACCTATTATTAAGATTAAATTTATTGAAATCCATATATATTAATTCAGAAATAGGCAACAATATCCTAATTAATTTTATAGTACATATATCCTTTTCTTTTACTATGCAATTGGTGCCCTCTATTATCGATCACTAGAAACTAGATGTTATTCTCACGTAGGCTCCCATTGGTTTGGACAGACTCATATCAAAAGTAGGGAGCAAAAGTAATGCCATAATTTTTGCATTTGACTTGATTTGACTTCCATTTTCTTACAAAAGAAAAAGAATGGGTCCTGTTTTCTTAGAAAGTTTAGTTGAAAGTGTGAAATGAATTAAATTAATTTGAAAATATATCAGTTAAAGGATCATCTCCTGAGCTGATGCACATTTGTGCTTGTTGTAGAAATGTCTCCATTTTGTACAGGTTTCCAGAGGCATTTAAAACTATCACAGTACATAACAATTTCTTTAAAAAATACAGGAAAAAATAGGTCAATTCATACCGCAACAATGACACAGTCCCGAAATTAATCAATTAACTGCAACAATAGATACTGTTATCTTCAGATATGCATTGCTTCCAATTGCTCATTGCTATCTAATTCTCCGTAACAATTCAATGCTGAATGATAAGAGACACCATTAGCAAAAAATATTGCACATTCACTTCATGACATTACTTTTAACCCACACGATACAAAGGAATAATAATCTCTGTTTCTGTAGACAATTAAATATTATACAAATTATTATAAATGCTTTTCCTTACCTATAACAATATTAAATCTCAATTTTTCGTGCAAATAAACTCACACTCGTGCAACATGAACATATTTATGTATTAAACGATAAACAATATAATAATAACTTGTAACAATGTTGAATAAAGGAGATCTTTTTGACTAGAATAACGTACCCTGCACTTTTTGTCAGGAACACAAGTGTAAAAAAAACTAACTATACCTACTACCAACAAAAAACTACACCATAAAATTGTACAACTTTTTGGAATCATTTCAATTAATAAACAATAATATTTTATTACTGAATCAAATTAAACAGACTAAAATATATTTTTAACACGTGTACCAATATGTGCGAAAAATAACATATTTATAATGTAAAGTAAATAAAATGTATAAGGAACTCCTTATTCGCAAGATTATCACCGACTTTTTTCATCGAAGTTTATCAAATAAGATCAGCAATAAATAATTGTCCATCTAAAAAACTGACAAACTGTGAAAACCCCTTCATTCATATACACTCGTTCACATTTTATAAATTAGTATTTTACCTTTACCTAATTTATAAAACAAAGTTGTAGCAATATAATAATATATTTTATAAAGTATTTTCTATTAAACGTTTGTCACATATTCATAGCAACTGGTTAAGAAATGGCATATAGTGTTAAAAATGTGAACAAATATTGTAAATCTATATAATAGCATAATACACCCCTACTTCTTAAAGTTGATAAAAGATCCTTTATATAGATTTTATGATAATTCCAACAACAACAATATGCCAACAGACCTCTTTAAATATATGAATAATGAATTATATTTCGATAAACAATAACTTATAAAACAAGGCATAGACATTTTTTTTCATTACATAACATCTTGATCATAATAAATATTTTTGTTCTCTTTAAGGTAATTAATAACTATATGGATTCAATCTCATTCAAATTTCATTCAAAATAACTTATGTATATACTACTATGATAAAATTTAAGCTAAAATTATGATACTTACACCAATCAAGCAAAATGGAATGTTTAATAGGGCGGAGTACACATTGTAAGCTTTATATAGGCGTTAAAATTCACAATCAATATTCTTCCATGTTTCATACATCCAATTTGTAAGATGTCATAAAATTACTTGGACCCACATTGCGTACATTTTAGAGTCACCTGAAAATTGTCACACGTTACACATTTTTGTTAATTTTTGCCTCAGTTCTTCTATTGTTTTAACAATCGCTCTCCAGCCTCCCTGTCTCTATTATTATGAAATACTATACCGCATCATTATGTATATGCAAGATGAATTTTTCATGAGTATATTTATTAATATGCTCATTCATCACATTCCAGTCTTAAACGTGTGACGTGATGATGACCCTTTGCCAAATTCGAATTTCATCATCTTTTCACACATATTCTTTAAATAGCTTCATAAGGACTTTTTAAATTGCCTAAAAATATGTACATAACTCTAACAATTCTCAAAAGTACATGACAACTTAGCAGCAAAAACATTCAATTTAACTTGAACAAGACATATCGAAGCACAAAGTTTTGCATAATTGAATATGAATAAAATTGATTTGTACTGTCAATAATGATATCCTTGAATTTCATGCACACATATAAGAATTTAATTGAACCATTTTTACAAAATGTTAAACTTGATTTGCCCGCAAACATGCAATAACTTGACAATACATTAATTTATTGTCAATAATATTGTGCGTGTAGGCTCAGTTAATTTTATATTCTTTGTGCTATTTTTAAAGTTAATTTCAAACGGATGCCAAGTAGGCAATATCTAAAACGTAAAAGTTGGTTTTCATATTCCCATAATATAAATAAAGTATAGAAATCAAAATCAGTCTCATAATAGAGCAGCCGTTTAAGTTGAAAAGTTTTATACTGATTCAATATTTCTATTGTAAGTCAATACAAATAAAGGACAAAATGGGGTCCTTTACATCTTTATATAAGTAAATGTTTCTTATAAATCTTTAATACAGATCGAATATTAGATTAAATGCAGAAAAAAGGTACTCAGTCACCAAGTTAAATGTAAAAAATTGTAGAGATCACAGCTATAACATTAACATGAACAAAATTTCTTTTCCTGTTTAGCAGCGAGCTTCTGGAGTGATTGACGACGCCTGCCCGAAGCACACAGCATCGCGTATTCCACAGATGTTTCCATTCTGAAATATAGACATATATCTCATTAGCAATAAAAAATATTAATAAATTGTTAAAGATGATAGAATCAGTAAGGTTCGACCACTAAGACACTTGTTTCAATCATTTCTTATGTCTTTTTAAGAAGAAGTGGATGTCAGCTAATATACATAATATGAGGCAACCAACTTGTACTTCAGAAAGGTGTCCATGGGCAGCAGTAAGTAGTTAACATCAGGATACTGCTACTTCAATCAATAAAATATTTAATAGTAGATTACTTATTATACACAATCACATAGATTATGTGATGAATGAAACATTAAATTTTCCCCATCTATTCCGTTATGTCACCGAGTTCTTTAATAGTATAATTTTTAATTTCTTTCTTTACATTTGTGTAAAATACACTTTCTCTATTGCAAGGTATAGTACAGCATAGATACCATGTCTATTGTAATCCTCTAGTATCGGGTTTATTAAGGATCAAGCGCAAAATTGCCTGTTGTGGCTGATCTTAGGTCGGATTCCTGTCGTATTAGGCAGATGCAATATTTATGTTGAATAGATTATAGATAAATTGTAGAGTTACTTGCTAAATGTATTAAAATTTGTAACAATAAGTAAACAACAAGTTGACACTAATTTTGGTCTCACCCAAATTTATTTTTTTAAACTAAGACTAATAAAGATTAAATTAGGTGCTGTGTACATTAACTTCATTTCTTATTTTATGATGAACTGTGTAAGGTAGCTGTGTTCATCTAAAGAGGCCTATAACATAGATATGATATACTGGGGTAAGTACGGAGACCATGTCCGCTAAAGTTCACGACTGCCTTCATTTCCCCCTTAACTACCTAACGAAAAGACAGATGGGCCTCTTGATCGAAAGTAGTCACTGTCGCCTATGGACATTTGCAACACCAGAGGAGTCGCCAATGTTTCGCCGGCTTTGAAGAAGAGCTTTTTTTCTACGTCTCTTGAAGAATCCCATGTCATAGCGCTCCGGGAATACCTCAGGCGAATATTCATTCCACATCTTGCATGTTGGCATGATGCATTATGACAATGGCACTTCATCCTTCGGCTATTGGTGTGATGGAGAAAAGGTGATGTAGGCACCGGTAGATAATAATAAATATATAACATGCAGAATAGATCTTACCTTAACATGATTCTATCAAGCAGAATTTCTATGGCACGGTCAATGTTCTGTCCAGTTTTGGCACTAGTTTCCAAATATGGCAGGTTGTAATTTTTCGCAAATTCTCTGGCACGGTTTTGGTTTACAAGTCGCTTCTCCTGAAGATCACATTTGTGACCACAGAGCACAATGTCAGGGTCATCATTCAAGCTGTGTGTCTGGACAAGTAATCAATTATTATAGAATCCTAACGATGATTTAACATAATTATCAATTATTTATTAAACAGTTTAAAAAAAAAAAAAGAAACAAAAACATAAAACTCCAAAGAGAATCATTGCATCTTGCTAAATATGATTTTTGGCATTTTCAATATATGTTTTAGATTATGTACTAATTATAAACACTAGTAAATACATAATATTAATCAAACAATTTTATTGTTGGCCGACATGGCAGAATGGTCAGCATGCCGGTTTGACACACGCTGGGTTCTGGGTTTGATATATTTAGGTTTCCGTTCTGGGTATAGGTGCTTGTCTGTCTATGACATCCACAAACAACACAAGACAGTCCTAGCGTGGAGCTAGGAGTGTAGAAAGTGTGTTTTACAAAACATTAATATACTCAGTACTCACTTTTAGTTGTTCAATCCAATTCCTTACTTCCAAGAAAGAAGCTTCATTTGTCAAATCAAAGAGCAAAAGAAAACCCATTGCATCACGATAAAATGCTGTTGTCAGGCTCCTAAACCTAGAAGAAATCCAAATAAACATAATTAATGAAATTGAAGGTGTTCAGACTTAATTGAAGTGATTGTTTAGGTGTTGACTTTACATATTAAACATTTGTTATATTAAACGGTTGTTATCCTTGGATAGCAGTCATTTAACCTTGTCGGAGGCCTTATCGGCGGTTTTAAAAAAATCTACACACGGTGGGCACTAACCCCCCTCCCCCCCCCCCAAACCCCCTAGACCCGCGGGGGGGGGGATGCGCCCAGCCACCCTCCTTTGGGAGAAGACCTGTGCCCAGCAGTGTAACATAAAATGGGTTGCGGCATGTTAAACATTGAAACATTCACTTTAAGATGTTTACCTTTCTTGGCCTGCAGTATCCCAAAGCTGTAAGTGTATGCGGTGCTGTCGGCCACCTTGCTGATAAATCTGAAATTTTAAAATAAAATAAAACAATAAGTTAGGTTTTAATAGAATCTGTCTTGTCACAAAAAGTACCATGACATAATACAGATTGGAAAATGCTGGATTAACTTGAATAACAATACCTTTTAAAAACCTTTCACAGCTAAACTGTACTTTACGACCCATCGAATTTCGGGCTGCAAGTGATACAGAAGTACCCTCCTATTAACTAAAAAAATCATATTTGAGTGCGCATTTTAAATAAAAGTGATAATAACAGTGTATCAGTGAATTTGGTGCTTCCCAATGTTATTTTTGTGTGTATTGATGTTTTAAACGAATTCAAAATTGAACTATTGTCAAGGTTACCTCAAAACTATAAAAATTCACTAAAACAAATGGGAGTTTTCACAGTCCCCCTTCACAGGGGATGTTCCTATGATCCTCCTCTTGCGCTCTACCCCTTCAGCAACTCGAAACTCGATAGGTCGTAAAGTTTTAGCCCTTTCATATTTTTATTACTCTGTTTAGTACGATTTACAATTTCTAGAATTCACTGATTGTGTGTGCTGTATATTATTAATTAATTTATATGTATGTAGATTGTTCTATTTCACGGTTCCATATGGGACAAATTTGTTTAGAAGTCGGTTAAAAAAACATAGTAAGGTGAGAGTAGGTGTCTAATAAAACCATTACACATAATATAGTACTCATATATAGTCAAAAAAATAAGAAATAAATACTAACCACAGTTTTTTCTCTGAAGTCTATCCCAACAGTTGATATAAACTGCGTGTGAAAGACTCCATCCGTATACTTGTAGAGAAAACTTGTTTTTCCAACCCCTGAATCTCCAACACATAATAGTTTTATCAAGTAATCGTAGTCCATATTGATATCAGAATACTACTGAAAATAACCATTATCACATAAATAAACATTATAGAAAATATATGACATATCCCATAATCTTATCTAAGTTCACCGTGGCATCACTACTGGACATCGGGAATCAGGATATAGTACAAAAAATACAAAAAATGTTATAAAACCAGTATCTCAGAACATTGACATTTATTTACAAAGTAGGACAGTTGAAAAGTCTTACTATTTATCAGAAATGCAGTTTTTAATTAACACCACAAGAAAAACAGACTTTATTCTCACGCAATAAGATTCATTTATAACGTCATCCTTTACTGCACTTACCAAATTATGAAGAAAAAACAGATTGAAAGATCATCACAAAGAAACAAGATTTTTAAATATAAAGCCTTAGATTCCAATATTTTAGCTCATGTAAATTCATTCATCGGACTAAAAAAAAATTATCCTGATTTTATTAGCTAAAACTCTCTTTTAAATATGTAGATTAGGTATTTAATTAACTTTGTAATGAGTTATAAAAGCTGTATCAAAAATACCACATTTTATGGAATTTACAAAATTGCACAATAAACAATACGCTTAGAACCAGCTTATTACGTTTTCTTGATACGATCATGATTTACGTTTACTTCCGTTTTTCCATAGTAAAATTTAGTAGGTACCTAAAAGATCCTCTAGGAGCGCTGCATGTAGATGTATGAACCCAAACTTAAACAAGGAACGTTTCACTAAACGTAATAATCCTGCAACATAACATTTCTCGCAACATGCAGCGCTTCTAGCGGACTGTTTAGATACTAAAAATTTACTTTGGAAAAATGGGAGTAAATGTAAACCGAGATCATATCAAGAAAACGTAACAAAATCGTACTAAGATATTAAATTAATTTGAATAATTTGATACATTCGTAAACGTAATAAACGTAGTAATTAACGACAATATTTACAAGTAGCTGATCCCCGCGGTTTCACCCGCGTTTAAAAAGTAAAAAAGAATACATATTTAAGCATAACTAAATTGAAAGTAGCCTATGTTACGCTTTAGACTTTTAGCTATCTTTCAGTGAAAGTCTCGTCAAATTGGTATAGCCGTTTATAAGTTTACCTCAGCCAAACAGACAAGTTACGGTCACGAAGCTCTATGTATGTGGGAAATGAGAACGTGGCATTATATAGTGAAATGTGACTTTTCGCGTTACTTTGCACACTCCATAATAAAGTCCATGTAAATTCCTTACTATTTTGCTGGATCCATCTCTTTAGCTCCCATATAAGAATAGGAGAAGAAGATATAAGAAATAAAGCCTAAAAATTAAGATTAAGGCTAAGGCTACAAACGACTTGAATCCATGGCAAAAAACATAATTATTTAAAAAAATACAGATTTTATGACACTTATATCAGCTGACATTAACATTTAGTAAACAAAAAGCAAAATGTGTTTTGTATTTTGGATAGAATAATATATGAAAATAATAAAATATAGCTGATACATTTATATTATAATTTAAATTTTAAAATTAACTGTATTGAAACAGATTTGATATATTGGAGCAAAATTCAATTTCAATATGTACTTAATTATGGTAGCTTTTATATAAGCAGCACGTTAACTTCGTTAGTTGTAATGTCGAGCAGTGCGCAAAATATAAGTCCTAAAGTGGACGTTGAATATTGGTAATTTCTTTTAATTTTAATAAATATTTTGATTCCAATTTGATAGATTAAGTAGACATCTATTATCATTACCCCATTGATATTGTAGGTCCAGATTTTTTTTTACATAAACAATTCAATCTTTTAAGACTTCATATTATATCCTTGAGGGCATTTTAATCCCTCTCACTATGAGAGTAGACCTGTGCCCAGCAGTGGGACAATAATGGGTTGACGACATATCCTTGTGAACCTTCAAAATGATTACTTTACTCACTTATATACCAAGTAAGTAAAGTAATCATATTTCTTTATAGTTTACTTTTATGGTAATTAATTTTTAAAACTTTGCAAAATCATAATTGAGGTATCTTACTAATAATATAAAGCTGAAAGTTTGTGAGGATGGATGGATGGATGGATGTTTGTTACTCTATAACTTAAGAACGGCTGAATGGATCTGGATGAAATTTGGTGCAGACATAGTCATTAGTCTGGAATAACATATAGGCTACTTTTTATCCCGGGAAAATGTGCGGTTTCCGTGGGATACATTTATTTTGTTTTATCGCCGTGTCAAGCTCGTGACATGTTAATTGATTTACTTTTGAAATGCTGGTGAAACTGCGGTGATCATCTCGTTGAGTTATAAATCACTAACTCAACATACCATATAATATAATATATAATTGCTATAATTCTACCTACATCTTTGTTGCACATTTTGTAGCATTATAACAAGTTGTTCTGTTCTGTTTACTAGTGGGGCCTGTGACTATGGAGGACATTGCGTTGCATTGGCGCAGATAATTCAAGATAGCACACCAAATGCCACAGTCTCTTGTAAGAGAGGACGCCGAGGTATTGGATTAATAAATATTAAGCTTTTCATGAGATAAGTGAATAATTATTACATTATGAATATTTTTGCTTAAATTATAGATATAAGCTTAATATTACTTGATGAAGGATTAAGTTCCGTCCATACTGATTGGACTTGTGGTGGTCTTATACAGTTTGGTTTGTGCCTTCTGTTTTGCCACGGACGTGCATGTTGTGGAATGAACTTCATTTTGGGGTATGTCCATAGAGCTAATATCTGAGGTTCTTGACTCCTCTGGTGTTGCAAATATCCAGTCGACAGTGACTACTTTCCATTAGGTAGCCCATCTGCTCCACCATTAGGCATAAATATTAGAAAATGCCCCAAATAATACAATGTGCTTGTGACATTATTCTTTACGGTCACAAGCACATTGTAAGTTTTTATTCAATTAACTGACATAAATTTCATTACGATAAACAAGTAAGGCAGATTTAAAGAGTTTAGATGGCTTCTGCATTCAATTAGTAGTTATTTGCGGCAATATACAAAGAGAAACTATATGCCAACTGCCAACACTACACAAAACATTTGTTGGTATCTATAGCTAAGTACTTCAAAATTATGGTTAGGTTCTTTAGATATTTGTAATTAAAATGTGGTTTATAATTAAAAATACTTTCTTTTTCAGGTTCGTTTGAAGTGGCAGTAAATAATACATTAATTTATTCTAAATTAAAAACAATGGCGTTGCCAAATTATGAAGAAGTAGCTCAAGTCATAAATGATGTGTCTAAAGGTGGAAATCCACGAGAAATAAAAGGCCAACAACCAATAAATTGTGTTATATCATAAATTTATTTAACTTTTCACTAAATAAAAGTAACGGTAACAATAACATTTTATACAAAATATTATTTAAAAACGTTATCAGTGCTATAATTGTTTTGTATATTATATCAAATACATAATATTATTTACATATGACACAGCCTCATAAATATACACAAGTGTCTATAATATGTATTCAGTTGAAAATCTTATGTTACAAAATAACATTACATTATGTAAGTAGATTCTCAGGAAACTTAATTCATTAATGTTACCACCCGTGTTAAAGAGGCTTAAAGGCATACATATTTAAATATAAGTGATACCCGGCTTTGCCACGGCGGTATGCGCGTGGAGCTAATGCTTTTTTCAAAAGTTAAAGTAGACCAAGTTACACCCTTCAGCTTTTATCCAGTAAAAGTCCTGTCAAAATCAGTCCAGACGTTTAGGAGAATACCTCAAACCAAACAGACAGACAATTTTTTTTTGCTCATTGCATTTTTGTTATATACATGTATACTTTCATATGCATTTAGTAAAAAGTTGTTATTTTAATATTACAAACACTTCAATGTTATTTATTTGTATAGATTACTAAACTTGTTAAATATTCATACTATAAAAAAATGGTGTAACATAAGGAATTAAGTAACATTTGAAATTATATTGTTGTTTACTGAATAAGCGACAATACAATAATATAAACTAACCCAAATATTTTCAACAATCTTTACCTTTATAACAACATGTAAGTCTTATCTTTCCACATTTATTACAAAGTACAAGTAAAATTATTCGAATGAAACAAGGTACAAAACAAAATTTCTTGGAAGACAATATAATATATACATAAAGATCTCTTTTTGTACAATGAAGTTGTAATACAGTATTAATTTTTAAAACTTTCCCATATATACTAAATAACAATAAGATAATATTTTTTCTAGTCCCTGTATATTATCACAACAACATTAATAAAATACTAATCAACCTAGTTTCTTTTTTATTTATTAAGAAAATATGAACTAAATATTCCATAGAACTAATTAAAACTCAGGCAAGAAATTCAAATGAAATATATATTATCCTTATTATAACTATGCCACCAAAACCCACTAAACATTTAAACGTGTGAACATTTTGAAAACTGTACTCTTAAGTAAACCAAAGTATCATAAAACAAAGATTCCTTTGCCGTAATAGAATATAGGACCTTTTATGTTGCTACGATCCTTCGATCAGCTACTACGGTGCTGACCATGAATCCAATATTAATAAAAAAAAACTAGATACATAGAAACATTTTTTACTTCCATTTCTAAAGTCTAGAAAAAAATATGTTCATTATTTAATTTAATCGAATGTATTTTGTATATTAAAACAAACCAATATCAAATTTGTAGATATGTTAGTTGCAAATAATATTTAATATGGTTACTTAAATTTTTTGATATTCAAACATGCCAAGAGTTTTTTATACCAATAACTGATGGTCTCCAAGTACATCTTGATTCTTAAGTTTATATAATAGTAGTGGACATTATGAGAAACGTATAACAAATAGTTATATATGTAATATAAAGTAGGTTTCATACTTAATTCAATATTGACTGAAACCCACTTACCTGATGTCAGCTTCATTATTATTAGAACAAGGATTTACAGATGAATATGTGCGGAGAATGGGATCTTTGTATCCATTAACATTGCCAACATAACTCAAATATATGCCAAAACGAAGTTTCCCGCCAAACTGTTCAGAGATGGTTCTCAGAGGTTCAACAGTCTTTTCGCCTGTTCTTTGATCGATACAAACCATTTGACATCTAGGACATTGACCCTCAACCTGTGAATATAGTTAAATGGAATATGATGAGACATAAAAAAATATGTGTGCGTGCACTAGTGTACACACGTAAGTGAAACTTCTTTATGACATTATTTTTCTTAAAATAATCTATTATATGTGACTTTATAGAAATTGGTGAAGTAAAGCTAAATTACATAAAGTTTGAAAAAAGTAAAACTTTGTCTAATTCAAACATAAGATGGGCAAGGTAAACATGGTGCGTAAAAGAAAAAATTGTCGCCTAACTCTAAATTGTGATGCGTAACCGAAAAATGTGATAGTTTTTTTTTTCCAACGTCGATAAAGAAGTTTTACTTTAAATAGAACCTTAAAAATATATAAGAGAACAAATGGGTAACTTATTCTGTTTTGTTACCATATTACAGGTCAAAAACAGAGATGAAAGAAGGCAAGGGATAGAGCATAATCAGATATGTTAAGTTGTATCAAATAACACATTTTCAACATATTAGTGAATAACAGAATACCTTAAATTCATGATTGCCGATAATAACTTTATCCCATTCTCGTTCTGCAAGCTCTTGAGACATTTCTATGATCATATTTCCTCTAAATCTATCAGTTAAGGAGTCTATGTCATCCTTGAAATGTGGATCGTGTATTTTATCTTTCAACCACCGAACTGTCGCTTTGTTAATAAGCAGGAATTGGGCTTGATTGCTAAGAGATAGTAGTTTTTGGTCTTTACTGTCTTTCCTCTTTTGAGATCTCTTATCTGTGTTTGACTGTCTGATCAGTCTTAAGAAGGATACTCCCAACGCATTTGATATCCAATCAGCAACTTCATCTCCACAATCAACGCCTTGAATGATATCTGTGCAGATTTTACTGTGGCACATTGATGCATCTTTTCTTTTATTTCCTAGACCCACATCCAAAGGTACTGCAATAGGGGTCATGCCTGGAATATAATAAATAATTATGAGATTTTTTTTAAAGTGTTTAATAATTAAAATAGTTACTTTATTTTATGAGTAAAAAAATATAGTCTGCGTCTACGGTCAAAAGCTACTCAGTTACTTTGAAATAAGGTCCAATTTAAATTGTCATGTCGATCGTCATGGTTATGCAACTCAACCATCTTCCAACAACATTCTGTATGTTAATGTCACATCGTTAATTGTTCACACAAAAAAATTACTTTCTACATTCTACCGAAGGCATATAATTGCTTGTTAGACATGGTATAGACATGGTTGTTACGACTTCCCGTATTAACAGCAGACAACCAATAAAAATGCAGGTCTCTTAGTAGTAAGAATATGATGAATGATTTCTATGTAGAATGAGTAGGTTTTGCCTGGACTGGAGGAGTACCATTGCTACACCTATATCTATCTTTAAGCCGTTCCTGTATTTCATTGGGAGGATTTGGTTGCTGGCTTTAGCTGAAGCAATCTTAGTCCTTAGGGAAGCAACTTAGGTATAAATGACTCCAGATAAAGCCCATTTTACATACAATTGATTGCAAATGATATGGGTGATAGTGATCATGTACCATCAGGCAAATGCATGCTTGTTTACCACTTTATTCTCATAAACAAAAAACAAAATACAGACATACCTTCACAAGTCAATACCAATTGTTGGTGTTTCAGATCTATTTCTGGACGGATCCTACACATCTGTGTATTTTGTTTTTGTGTTAGACAAACACCATTCTCCTTAACAATCATCCATTCCCTGTCATACTCAAAACCTTTTGGTCCTATTTTCCAGCCATTGAAAGCTTTCCGTATCTTGAAAGCTCCACATGACTTAATCGGGAATATTGCAATTTCTGTTAAAATAATTTTGGAATCCTTCGAAGTTACATCTTGCTGCAAATCAATATTTCTAATATTGATGAATCTTTCGTTTAAAATTTTTATCAGGCTTTCCTTGAAGAGGATTTTGCTTGGTTTTATCAAATCAATATCATCCGTGTTCATCACCCTCTTTGGTTTTATGTAACTGGATCTAACAAAACATTGGCATATCATTAGCACTAGTTTATCAACATCATTAAATGTGTTATAGTATCCAAATGATACCCTTATGGCTCCCGTTGGTCTCCCATTTACTAAATCCAAGTCATCACCGCACTTGTGGCCTGCCTTAAACATGTCTTTCATCTCTTTGTTACTGACATTCAAATGTCGTTGACATGATCCAGAATTACAAAAACAACCAGTTCTGATAAGGATGTTAAATAATTCCGCCATGTGTTGAAACTGAAATTATACATATGTTACATGTTTAACATTATAAAATACATAGACTTTCGCAATTGTTTTACATTATTATAGTTTAATTATATTATTTGTCACATCAATAGATTATGTTTTAGTAAGTTCAAAGAGTCCATGCCCACGGAGTATATAAATTAAGCAAATAGAATGCCACCTATTGTGTTGTCTGTCTAACAGTAGTTGTAGTGATGCAAAACTGTATAATCCTTTTGTCGAAATCATCACATATCTCTCACTGTACAAGGTGGGTAAATATTCTCTGATAGACATATAGGGTCCTATCTTATGCACTCTACCACACTAGTTACGGTCCGAATTTCAGTCATGGAATGATTATAAAAAACATATTAAGTTATATCAGCTAAACGTAAATATCTGTAAAATTATCAGCTGTTATAAATTATTATGACAGTATTATTCTAGGACTCGATAAGTGACGAACCACATTGATATTAATTTTCCTCACCCACAGCTATTTTATGGCTTTACAGGCAAAAATTTTTGAACATTAGTTTAATAGTCTATAACAGTGGCTCTCAAACTTTTTGGTGGAGGAGCCCTTATGAAAAGCGAAATTTTTGACCCAAAATAAACAAAATAGTTAAGTGCATACTATAATAAAAGGAAAATAATCTAATAGGAGTATTCTCGCGGAACCCCTGTAAAGGCGTTTGGGAGCCTTAGGGCTCTGCGGAGCACACTTTGAGAATGGCAGGTCGGCAATATAGCAAGTAAACATTAGCTCACCTCTGCATATCCAATATAAGAATTATCTTCTCTCAACAGATTAAATGTAACAACACCACCTTGTTTCCTGATATCATTAAAATTGTTGTCCATATATAAAACAGCTGCCTTATTTCCATTTGGATGACGTAGGTCATTTAACTGGTGATACAGGTCCTTTGCCAAGTAGTATGTATGATGTGATATGGTATCCATCATATCGTTATTGATTACTTTTGGTATCATATCGTTCAGACTATCAAAACAATGCTTCAAAGCCAGGACAGATAGAAAAGGAATTGTCCCATCTTCAAACCTGAAAGGTATATTGGCAAAAAATTTTAATATATTCATGATATACATATTGATGGTTAAAGACCAAAAAGGGCTAACTGCTGTTTCTGTTAGTGGCGCTTATCTCTTTTTGGCCATCAAATGTGGGTATTATAACTGTACATATAGAAATTCAGAAAATTTGTTGCCACCTGTAAGTGGTAAGTACAAGTACTTATTTACCTTCTTCAGTTAATTATTTTAAGCAGTCAGATATTTGTTTTTATAATAAGCTATTTATGTGTAATATTGAGAAATATTTACTTTAATAATGACTGTAGAATTTATAAGGTACATAAATGTACATACAAAAATTAAGTCATTCGACCACATAATGTCAAGTGGATTCTATGCCATTTGTTTCTTTCATGGATTGATTTACAAAGAAAATATTGTTTAGTGATAAATAATCCGTTTACCTTTCATGAAGATCTTTTCTCTTCATATGATAATCTTCACTACTCAGAACAATGTCTACAGTGCCACCTCCAAAGAACTTCTTCCTGCTTAGTACATTTGCACTGCTGTTTTTAACAAGTAGAGCACCTAATCCCGTCGGATAGCCAAAGATCTTGTAAAAAGACATACAGACAAAATCTGGTTGAGTCTGTGATAAGTCTAGCTTATTTGTGGCCACATATGACGCAGCATCTAGTAAAACATACCAGTTACAATTTACTTCACATAAGTGCCTTTTGAGGCAGCTATTTAGATACCCATTTTTAATGTTTTCAATACAGTGTAATGGGTATTTGTAACCGTTGAAGTTACTTTGAGCAGGATAAGCGACTATTGAATTAACTTTATGTTTTTCAGAATTTAATTTTAATGATTTCAGGTGAATTGGGTTTAACGCTGCTATGAATTCTTCGTGTGATATATCGACAATATCAGCATTTTCTTCTTTGACTATTTCTCTCAACCCAAGAACAGATGTATGATTGTCTCTTAAATAGACAAATGATCCACAATCATCAGAATCATTTTCTTCGGGCGTGAATTCAAAAGATTCAGCGACCAACTTTAGTGATTGGGTCGCTCCAGAAGTGAATATAACTGTATAGTTTGAGGGATTTGTATTGAAGTGTGTTAGCACTAAACATCTTATCTGTTCAATACAATCTCTTGTATACTTGTCGGAGTGTGGATTCATGTAAACATTGTTCAGTAAATCATTATTTATTTTAGGCAACAAACTTTGTGGATATAGTGCCGCACCAGCATTATCTAAGTAGGTTTTGTCTGAAACAAAAATTATAAAGCTATTTAAAATTTTCATTTTATCTTCATATTGTATTATGAGATATACCTACTCTAGAAAACAACTGGTCACACAAATTAAGCATAGTATTGCATAATGATTCAGTTCCTACAAACATTTAATTAAAATAAGCGGTATATGGAATATTATTGAATTTTGACTTTATGAAATGATACATTTCAGCAGTCTCATTCCTAAATAAACAATTTCTATTTAGGTTATAATTCAACAACAAATGGACGACTTACCTTTTAATCGACTAAATTCCGATGTTATTACTTTCATCCGTTCAGGGTCTATAACTTGACTTGTTAATGTGGTCATTTTGGTGGATCTTGCTGGAAATACACTATATAGTGTTATTTATTTCATGTTATATAGTGACGTGGCCACAGTAGCTAATGATGAAATTGTTATTCAGTGCAAATAATACATAATTAGTCGAAAACGGCCTTGTGTACTCTCATTATGTTGAGAGTTACAAAAACAACTGTTAAAACCGATAAAACCTGATATCAAAATGTTGTTTGTCAGCTGTTATCATATTGAAAGGTGATGAAAAAGGTGTTGCCAACTATTTAAAACCTTTCACCCTAAACTTTATTAAAATACATTTAAAAAAACCTCCGAATTTTCGATTTGGGAATATGGGCGACGGGGTAAGAGGACGCTCAAAACCAAAATAAAGATCGTTTAGTTGTAAATTTTATCCCCATAAGATTCCTCATCCTAATACATAGCCTAAATTAAAAGTCGTACCCCTAAATAGAGGTTTCCCACCTGAAATTAAGGCAAAAAATTTCGACTGGCAATAACACAGACTGTCAATGTCATGTCAAAATAGACGTTATAATGACGTTTACTGTATTTTTAAATACGTTGTTTCCGGCTTTAGATTCTTTTGTTTTAGCTTATTTTTATTAGTTCGTTGCATTCAATTAAACATGTTTTGAAATATTTTCTGTAAGTAGAGATATTTAACGTAGATCTATACAATAAATAAAATTGAAGTGTCTGTTTGTGATTACAAAAACATCATTTTTTTACTTAATGCAAGCAAAAGTATACACGATAACTATAACGAAAATGCAATTTAAACATTTTTTGTCTCTCTGTCTGTCTGTTTGGCTCTAAATATAGGTCCATACTCATCTAAACGCGCTCCCGCGAGGGGGCCCGTATGCGCTTGGCTTTCAAAAATTAAAGTAGCCTATGTTACTTCTTAGACCTTCAGCTAGTAGGTAAAATACCTATGCCAGTGAAAGTCCCGTCAAAATCGATCCAGCCGTTTAGAAGATTACTTAAGCCAAAAAGACAGACAAAAATTTCGTTATAGGTATCGTATATACTTCCATATGCATTGAGTAAAACAATGTTATTTTGAAATAACAAACAGACACTTCAAGTGAAGGTTACGCGTCTGGCTCCTTCGCTGCGACCAAAACCGTTGCATGGATTCGGATTCAGTTGTGTTTCAGATTGTGAGAGGCCCTGAAGCTGTAGATAATGCTAAACTGATAATGATAATGCTAAACTGGTAGATAATACCTATTTCACACTCTGTAGTAGGGGAAGGACGGGTAAAGTGGCCACCCTAAGCTTGGCATGACTGTCAATTTTGTAAATATCGATTTTTAAACGTTATTTTTACTATTTGAGTTCTCTTATTAATACATCTTTAACATTCTATTATTATTTTAACGTTTAACAAAATAATTGTAGACTTTTTTGCATTTAAAGCCGATATGGGAAATTGACCACTTTACCTACCCAGGGCAGGTAAAG
>DWPV01000439.1:0-29151 GCA_018251915.1 Urbanus proteus proteus | reverse complement strand
CAGGAAGACCAGGAAGACCAGGTAGACCAGGTAGACCAGGAAGACCAGGTAGACCAGGAAGACCAGGAAGACCAGGTTGACCATGAAGATGAGGAAGACCAGGTAGACCAGGAAGATCGGATAGACCAAGTAGACTAGTTAGACCAGGTAGACAAAGTAGACCAGGTAGTTCAGGTAGACCATTTATACCAGGAAGACCAGGAAGAGTTTTGAAAAATCCATTAGCGCGCGCTCCACGCGCATGCGCGCGTCGTCGCGGTAGAGCGGGATGATATTTATGTTTAAATATGTATTCTTTTTTACTTTTAAGGTTCAGCTAGTAATAAAATAAAATGGTACAGCAATATACTATACGTTGCTATATGTTGGCCTATAAAGAGTTGTAATAACTACCTCTGCACAACTAATTAACTATTGAGGAGAACTAATATAGTTGAGGCTGGTAGATATGACTTTATTACTTACTTACTATTTTATTATGAAGCAGATTGAACCTTTTGTGATTTAACTACGACAGCGGCACCGCCTCACCAGTTTCTACCCACGACAGCGGTGTTAAGCGCTGCTGTGTTCTAGTTTGAAGGTTGTTGTAAGAGAGACGTTCCAACTTGTCCTCAAGGGAAGCAACATATCTGTGGCTGACCTAAGGTGAAATTCTTAAGGTAGGATCCCAGGTGTCCATGGCATAAAATAGTAGATATATTCTATTAATATTTTTTTAATCTTTATTGGAATTATTTAAATTGGGAATGTTTCTAAATAAAAAACACGTTTTTATATAAAAATATATTTATCATAATGACTATATTCGCTATGTCTTTCGATGTATTTCGGTGTAGAACTTACTTATAACTATGTTAAATAGGAAACAAGTATAATCTAGGATACATAATATTTTCAGAATATGATATACTTTAGTCAGTTTTTCTTTACAGCAATCAAATAATGATCGTCAGTGTATCTATTTATCGACATATTTAACCCATATTGTTAAATAGTGCTGTAATTATGTGTCCGATAAAATAACCACTGCTTTATAAATAACGCATGTAAAGAAAAACGTAATATATAAATCTTAAGCATAAAATAAATAAATAAAACAGGAACATTTCAGTATCAGCGTAGTTATGTTTTTTTAAATAATTTCTTAATTATTTACGCAAATATAAATAATTTTAATGTGATTTGAGAAATTAAATTATTAAAGCAAACTTTTAAATTGACATTAATGTTGCTTTAGTAACGTTTTCCTAAAAAAATAACAGAGCGCGATAAATTAAATACTTTAACAGTGATTCTAGAACCGAAATTTTCAAAACAAAGCTAGTCAGAACTAAAGTAATTTTAACTTAAAATAAAGCTCCTCGTAATACACAAAATAAGAAAAGTAAATTCAAGACATTATTAAATATTTCATAAATACTAAAATAAAATACTTAAAGAACAAATAACAATACAGTGCTTATTGGAAAATGAAATCAAAGTTGATATTTTCTTCCCGTGTGGCATCCCTACCACAGGAGTATATTTTGTCTTAAAATAGTACTCTGTGTCAAATTCTTCATAGCTCTACTAAGGCAGGACTTAAACTTATACTTAACTTTAAACCTGGTTTAATTATAAGTCGAATTATGTTAAGTAATAATGGAACGCCGTGAAAAAATACACTTCATGTTTTTAAACTCATTGTTTTTATGAAGTAAATTAAGAATAGCTTTAATTATGAGGCGTGATATAATATTAATTCTACAAATTAGTAGGAATTTATTTATTTAAGTTATTTTAGGCCGGATTTATAAAAATCATATCTAATCATAAAAGGAGTGGTAAGACAGATGTAAGTACTAAAGGGAGGTGCTCCTTCGATTATCAAAGCCAATGATTTGATGATACGAATACACAAATAAACAGACAAACATACCGTTTGTAGGCACCAAGGTATCGCACTAAAGTTTGATATACAGTACGAAATATCAAGTTAGTTTATTAACATTACAAAGGTTCAAGTTTAAAGTTTAGTTTAAGTCAAAGTCGTACATAGTAAGCTCGTTACTCCATCCGTGCGCAGTGAGAGTTCACAGAGACATAGAACAGACTAATCGGTCTTACTAATTTGGGATTTCATGTGGCGTGATTGAAATTATAAGTACCGTAACATTATTACGGCCTCAAGTCCAGTTACTTGAGGTTAAGAGACAAGCAATGTTAGTTCACTCAAATGCATTGTACATGTGTACTTGGATGTGAATCAAGAATTCCCTAATCTACACCGTGCATACAATTTATGTTCTGATACTTTGCACTTACATAATCATTGGCCTAACTAATGGACTTCAAGAAGGACATTGGTTGGGTCGCATCGATCTAATGTTTGGACTTAGACCCTGCATGGATCACGCGAGAATCCTGTGTGATTTGGTTTAGTAGTAAAAAAAAATCTTAAAAAATGATGGGGTCCAAGTGGAATGTATTCGGACCTGATTGAATATACTAGAGTGACAAGAAAAAGGTCTATATTTTCTCGGACATTTTATGAATTTTAAACTCTACGCCCATTTGTCACTAAGCCAATGCATCTCGTACATAGGTTCATTTATATTTACTATTCAGTTATAGTTGCCTGTTACATAGTAGATATATGTTTGGTTGTACGCAGTATACAAATTATTTTCCTACAATATAATTAATAGTCTCCTACTCACGATTTAAATCTAAATTTATGTACAAAACTAAAAAACAAGTAACAAAATACCTCGAAAGTTATAGTAAAGTGTATAAACATATAATTAAAATAGATCAGTTCTTAGAAAGTCAGTATTAGGTATATTTCGGATTTTGCTAACTGTACTGAAATCATTGGATATGTGGTAGATAAACGGTTAATAAGAACTTTGGTTTCGTTTAGTTGCAAACTTTAAGTTCATTAGCTAATTCTTTTGGTCCAAAGAGCACCATTAATTTATACTTATTTACATTAATATATTTCGTTCGCACGTTGTTCATATTTCAACAACATGATAAAATATGGCAGTACGCGTTAGGTTTGAATAACACTCGTTAGGTGTCAGTGGAGTGGAACCTTTGTGACGATAGGCGTTCAAACCAGCGCGAGTTGTTGACGCTTGTCAGTCGCGTATTGATTAGCGTTAGTTTGAACAGATCTTAAGGTAAGCGAGAGGTGTTACCGCCCAAGCAGATACGCTACTTTTAGCATCGGTGAATCGCGTTTTAGCGATTGAATGAATGATGCATTACGAGGCGAATTGCTGCCTTCGGTCGTGGTAACGAAAAACGCTGCAATTCCGTATGCGTTCAGTTGCAGCGTACCGCGTCTTGAAGTACGCGTAGTTGCGACCCGTTTAGTATGTTCAGGGAGTAGCTGCATCTAGCTTCCGAAAAACAGCTAAATCAATCGCTGCTAAAAGTAGCGTGTCTGCTGGGGCTCTTAGTAATGTGAGTATCCCAGGCTGGGGCCCAGGCTGGGATATATTGGTGGCGTAATGGCCGGTAGATGGTGACCACATCTCGGGAAGTTCGGCGGGACGGGCGGTAGATCTCGTTGCGTCCCTATGTGCAATATCAAGTTCATCCCGATCACTATGTGGTAGATGAAGTGGCAGTGGAATAACCAATAACCTGTAAAAAACCAAAAACTTATTTAAGTTTTGTATATGTGACATATAGATAGACAATGTTTGTCTATATTTTAGTCTAATGAAAATGTGTGCCTTCAGAAGAATTCTAGGAGACTATTGAAGTTCAAAAATAATATCTGTAAAATATCTACTCGTATTATTAAAAAACAAAAACAATTTTATATTTTTTGATTATAAGTTTTTTGTGACTGTGTTTAATAAGGAGTTTTATGTAACTTAGTGTAAAGTTTAATACAATATTTACCTGGATTATCAGCTTTTAGCCTTAAAACAACATATCCGTTATTGGGTACAGCAAGGGTGTCTTTTAAGGGCGGGAAGTTATACTGTCGGTGTAGTAATCCCTTTCTGTCAAGATCTAGAGCATGCTTCAGATTAATTTTCTTTATGTTCTTGTCTGGTGATCGACCCATACCGATCACGTTGTATGAAGTGCCGTGAAGGTGGAAGGGATGAGACAGATTTGGAGATTGGACTGAAATAAAAAGAAATTAATTTGTCTATTTTATAACTAGTTCATGCCATAATCTTCTACCCTAGTCGTATTCGTAGACTTAATTTATCTTTGAAACTATTATGGAATATTCTCTGATAGATTTCTGATTTAGAAAAATCATTTATGTGCCTTCAAAATATCATCCCAAACATGGCGTTAGTGTTGTAACAATTTTGGTGCCGTCCATCTATCCATCCATCCAACAACATCTATTAGATGTTACTGCTGTCTATATACATCTTTACTTAACGTCATAGGACGGGAAAAATATCTGTAGTTGATTAAAGATGCACCGTTATTCGGACTATGGAACGCCGGCGGTGCAATATATACGCGAATTGGTAGGCTTTACACACCTTTGAGAACTTTTTAGAACTCTCAGATGAGCAGGTTTCCTCACGATGTTTACCTTCACCGTTTATACAAGTGATAATTAATTTCTAATACGCGCATAAATCAGAGCCTGGGATTTGAACCCCCGATTGAGAGCCTAAGTTTCAATCGTTAAGCTATTACTGCTAAACCACATCAGCTTGTTTTAATTATCTCTAAAGCAACAACTTCGCAAACCTACCCTCATCAACAAGAACGATCTCCACAATGGAGTTAAGTGGGACATCAATCATGTGTGTGCAGCGACAGTCGACAGGGCAGTTGGCGGGGCGGTTGTCGCCGTTGCAGAAGAGGTCAGGGTTCAGCTCGTGCATCTGCGAGAGCGGCGGTGCGGGTGGCGCGGAGTAGGATATCTCGTCCACCAGGCTGATGAGATGGTCCGCGCCGGGCGCCACTGGAAGTGCAAAAGGGTATATTGAGGATTTTGTCTACTTGAAGAAGCAAGAAGATATGTTTTGGTGTGTCTTGTATTTGGGTTGTATGAGTTTAGTCGACTTAAAATAATAACAATCCTTTTATTTTGTGGATATCGTAGAAATTGATTTTGGGAAAGATAAAAAGGGGGAAAAAAGTAGTCTTGCAAAATTAGTCAAGAAATTCTATAAAATATTATTTTAACATGTCTACAAACTACAATGCATCATCGTTTGTTATTTAGATAAAATGAAATAAATTTTAATTAAAGTTAAGTTAGATAGGTAAGTCATTTGAATCAAATAAGGCATGTATCATTAATTTGAATGACCTGTTTGTAGTAGTCACATGACATGAACGATTATCACGAGTATCAAAGCATCAATGTTAAAACTTAGAGTATATTGAAATAAAAGTGTATTCACCTAAGTAATTCTTGTAAGTATTTTCCTTGAACAGGTCCTGCGGCTTATAGAAGTGGAATCGGAAAGGCAGGAATATTTTGACGTCGGGTCGTTCCTGCAGTATTGCCTTATCTATAGGTTTCGCTGACTTCAGGTTGCTCACACACACCGCATCATTCCTCTTGGTATCGCAAATAGCATCCAGTGGGTTCAAAATCTGGATAAAATTATATCGAAATTAGTCATTAATCTACAGTAGGAGGCGTGAACAGCGGTATTTTACAAGCAATTACATTTTAAATATACAACCTGGTGTTTCTTGTACCTGCCATGCGCCTTGCAGATCTACAATTCCAACTAAAGATCTTATAAATATTAGTGAACTACTGAAATAGGTACTTCTGTAAAACTACTAAAAAGTGCATATGTATACTTTGTATAGGTATATGTACACCACTAAATACTGTATTTATAGTAATTTGATTGAAAAAATCAACACAGTGATTAAAAAATCAAAATCATTGTAATAATATTATCGATCAAATTTGTGAAGAGTGGGAAAATAAAATAATGTTTTATTTAATAGATTATATTAATCGGTAAAAAAATTTTCAATTTTCTTACAATAAAAAGATAAATACGATCCTCGCTTATGAGCATATAGTATGACTCCGATATCGTTCACGCGAGTTGAATAATATGTAAAATTATTGTGAAAAAATATATAATATTGATGGACTAGGAACTGCCAATGATTTATGCAATGAAAGTGCCTTGGTAAGCTTCATATATAATACACATAGATACCTTAGGTATAGTGGTAACTGGGAGTGGTAACATGATCGTGGATCTATTTTCTACATTAACATATGGTTTTAAACAGTCTTGTTTGCTTGGAGATGTGCAATCTGTTTAGCTCAAACATCATTCTTGTGTATCGTGTATTTACAAATATTGCAGATTATTTACAATTCCTACGATTCAGTTGGTTTGCATGCAATGAAGGGTTAGTAACAGGTAACATATATCTTACATTTCTAAGTACGTTTTATAACACATATGAATTCAATATATACACGAAATAAATATCCTTGGTGAAAAAAATAATGGCAAGTAGTTAGTTACAGAACAAACGCATTCACAATACAAAAGTACATTTAGGTGAAAAAATAAAAACATTTTATGTTGTACGTTTACAAGCCTCAAAAATGAAAACATTTAAGGCGACACGTTAGATAAACCAAAGATATCACCAAATATGGCATATTTATACTGAAATCCGTTCAAAGAAACATGTATCACCATTAAATAAAATCATCACAAACCATCATGAACTCTACTAAACATTCGAATACAAAATAAACACATATGGTAGAGTCGAGCACTTCGAATCTACCGGACACATCACACAAAACAAACATAAAATTACACTTAGTCAACATTATTAAATCAACTGCTATACCAATTTTTGCACGTACGTGAAGTGGCAATTGTTTTTAGGAACAGATCTAATTAATGGGAGGCAGGTGATCCCCACACGTGGGGAAGTTGGGAGGCACGGGGGGAAGGTCGGCTTGAGTGCCTACTTGAAGCACTACGTTCATTCCTATAACGATATGGAACAGGAAGTGACAGTGGAGAAGCCAGAAGCCAGGGTTAGTGGCTCTGAAACGGAAGATGACGTATCCGTTATTAGGGACGGCAATTGTGTCCTTAGCTGGGGGAAGGTCGCCTTGTTTAAGATGACGCTCGAGCAATCCTCTCCTGTCAAGATCCAGGGCGTGTTTCAAGTTGATCTTCTTCACGTTCTGGTCAGGCGATCTGCCGATACCGATGACGTTGAAAGCGTAGCCGTGCAAGTGGAACGGGTGAGATAAGTTTGCGATTTGAACTGAAAGTGAAAATGGTAATCAGTAAGATTTGCATTCCCATTATGACTTAATGGATGTGGCTTGAGCCGTAACGTGTAATTTAGTATGCATAACGCAATTTACCTTCGTCTACTAGCACTATTTCCACAACGGTATTAAGTGGTATGTCGACTTTGTGCGTGCACATGCAGTTTTGGCCACAGTCAGCGGGTCTGTTGTCACCGTTACAGAATTGGTCGGGGTTGATGTCATCGTACTGACTGAGCAGTGGTGCGGGTGGAGCCATGTATGAGATTTCGTCAATCAAACTTATGACGTGAGTTCCTTGTGGGGCCACTGTGAAAGATTAATGTCAGTTTGATTGCGATCTTTTAGTGCAAGATTATACAAATGAATAATGTAGTGAACAAATTCTTACCCAAGTATCTGTTGTAAGTGTTAGGTTGGAAGAGCATCTCTGGCCTATAAACGAAGAAACGGAAGGGCAAGAAGATCTTGACGTCGGGTCTCTCTTCCAAGATGGCTGGGTCGATGTGCTTGGCATTTTTCAGTTGACTAACGCAAACCGCATCGTTTCTCTCTACATTACATCTTGCATCCAAGGGATTCATAACCTGAATAGTTAGTGAGGAGAAAGGTTCGTGCAATTACTAATGATACGTGCATAATCTAATCTACTAGTACAATATTTCTACGGTATCTTTGTACTTGCTACTCATACCAAATGTAAGTTAAATATTTTGTAATATTTTCATCCTTCTACTTGAATACTGATTGTGTACATTACATACAATCGCTTTATCAACTTTAATAAAATATATTATTTATAAAATCTTATTTTATATTTTATAAAGTTGATCAAGCGGTTTCATTAAATTTAAAACTTATATAAATATACAGATTGGCAATATTTGTTCAATCAGTGCCATGATAAATTTACTAACTACGGTTCAAGTCTACTAAAATTAAAATTTTGATCACAATTTTGTATAGTATTTACAAATTGTTAAAGATTTTGTTACTACTAATATAATAGGTATATAACAATATTTATAACGAGAGGAAGGCCTATAAATTTCATTAGGGCACTGCTGCTGTTTGAGCAATCGTCAGCAAAGTGGCCAAGTAATCGAGGTTGTCTTACTGGCTCCGAGAATCCAGTTTGCAATATCCGCCAATTAATAAGTGCGACAGTTGGCTCGTGTCATGAGATCTATGTTCACTAAAACGGAACCTATTCATAGAAGTACCAATTAAACGCATTTGCATTTAAAAGACTCGCAATATCCTTTGCATATTTACAAAATCCGTGGCTGCGTGTTGAAAAGCTGCCGATTCAGTGAAGCATTCATATGCCTTTGCTGTTTGTACCTATACAAATGTGGCAATATATACAAAGTGGACGAGGAACTTACGACTCCCTGAGGAATGCCGATGTCGTATGTTGGAGAAGGACTGGTCGGTTGGTATGGTCCTCTCGCGTACCGCAGAACTCCCAACTGCTGGGTCCTCTTGATACCGCACTCTCCGAGACCTCGTACTTGGATCCAGTACGCACCAGGAACATTATTTGCTTCGATCACAAAGTCGTATCGTTCGCCTAAAATTAAGTATAGATGCTAAATCTTTTACACGTCAGTTTGAAGATAATTAGTTGTGTTGTAAAATAGGAAGTACGTGCAACAATATTATCCAATTCTCTTCGCTTGAGTAGATGTACCACTTAACTACACATTACGACATACAAGGCGTTCTTATTTTTAAATTGCGTATGATATGATTATCATAATTGAATAATAACATTTTTTTTCAAAGTGGTTCAGCTTGCACTATTTATTCAACACATTATTCTAAACTGAAGTAATAGTTTGCGCTTAAAAATTTCTTACCTGAAAATGAGATGATAGTATTAACTTGAACGGGTTGTACGGGTTCGCCGTCAGTAGCAATGATGGTCAAATTGTGGCCTTCGAAGGTGATCTGGGCTGGACAAACCGATGCAAATGCGTTTATCATTCTGAACCGGTATCTTCTTCCAGGAGTGATGGTGAATACTTCCAGAGGAGTGTTAGTCATAAAGCCAGTGTTCGGGTCTCTGAACTGTCCTTTTCCGTTGATCAGCACTGATTCGGGATCTTGACCTGTGTTCACAGCAAGACGACCAGGATACCTTTCAGCGGCGTCTTCATGGAGCCAATCGCTGATAAGCATGACGTGGGTCGTCAGATCGTAGTCGTAAAGGTGACTGTTAGGATCCTTAGAGGGTGGCTGTCTGACCACAATACTGCCGTATAAACCGTCCAGTTTCTGAAGACCAGTGTGCGCGTGCCAGAAATGAGTACCTGCGTTGCCTTGCCATTGATATCTGGAATAGTTAATCGAGAATTTTAGTAAGAGGTAAAAATATTTGAAATCGAGTGTCTATTGATTCATCGAGTACTTTTATGGTCCTAAAAATTATTACAATTATGCATATATTTATAATCTCTGCAAACATAAAATGTTATAGAGGATGAACTTAATTGACGATTGATAGTATTATCAGTGAACTGTAAGTAAATGTTGAAAATATCTCACCTGAAAGTATTTCCTTGCTGGATGGGACACTGGGTCACGAACGGCACACCATCGTAGTATTGTGATCCACGTTGCCAGATACCGTGCCAGTGAATAGTGACCTCCATACCTTCCATGTGGTTCTCGACGTCCACGACCACTCTGTCGTTCTCACAAACTTGAATCGACGGTCCGGGCAACATTCTGTTGGCTGTCAGGATTCCTCTCTCGACTCCGTCGGCGAGTACGCACTGGCAGTGGGACCATACGACGTTCGTTGCATTCGGTGTACATACTTGACAGGCGCTGTAACCACAAGAGTGCTACTTTAGTATATTGAATATAACTAAAAAGTTTGTTCTCCACCATTTCTTTGAGGACTATTGAGCCAATAAAATTTTAGTTATTAGTTGCATCGAGGGCAAATGAAAACTTCGTAAAGAATCTACGCGTATGACAATTATTTATTTTAAAGGTGTGAAATACAAGATGACTGCCGTGATGATGCTGATGACTGTGACTATGACTAACTGATTTTGACTATGACTAACAAGTAATAGAACTGTAAAGTGTTGGTGATGAAGCTGTGACTAACTATTTTTTAGAAGAACAAATAATAGAAGTATTAAAGAAGTATTAAGAATAGTGTTGCTGATGAAGCTAAAGCTTATGTTAATGTCCATTAGCTTATCAGTTACACCACTTCCCCTCTCTGGACGCATAACTCAAATGACGAAAGTACGTTTGCATAAGTTCTGTCGTCACCTATCAATTACACGCAGCGGCGACGGAATTTGGATCACTTGGTATAGAAACGGTGCTAAAAGCGACTTATCCGTGTGAAACAAACCGTTAAATTAATATGCGATGTGAAAAAGGCGGTCGGCAAATCATTTTGAACTTCTTCGTAAATAGAACGAGTTATATTTTGACCTCAAACTGTATTTTATATGAAATTCTTGGTCGATGAGTTCAATGCTCGAGCGAAGGTTGAGTAAATACAATTAGAACCTTTGAACAATGCCGTGCCCTGTGATATCGATCTGAATGGCACTCTCCATTTCTTTCAACTAAGGGACAAAATTAAGGAGATGGGCAGCAGCGTCTTCCTTTGTATCATTAACACTTACTACGGTCACCAACACAAATACCAGTCTATGTCCAGTAGTGGACCTCAAAGAGTTGATGAAGAGATAGAGAAATGTCTTGCCACATTACATTGTATCGTACCTGATAATATCATTATAATTGCAGTTTCGAAGTTGTGTTACATGCATCATGAATAATGGATTCACCTACATCAGTGGCCGTAGTGATATAAGTATCACGTCTTAAATTTTAGCTTCGGGCAGTTTTTGTTCAATATAAGTTTTTTAATGACTTGGAATTAAATAATAACTAGTTTTAAAAGAAAGATAATTTTGCAATTGGTGAAACATGTTTTCATTAGCTGTAACTGCATGTTATGTCCAATCTAATGTTTAATATTACACTACAGACCGGATTGTTAATTACTGAGTGAGTGTGAATCGATTATTATTAGCAAAATATCACTATGTGGAATGTAATGTTAAATATAGCAGGATTACTTACGCTCCCAATACCGTGTAGAATTCAAGGGTGAAGTGATAGTAACAAATTCTGGGCGGTTCATTTTCTCTGCAAGCTCTTGCGCACTCATCAGGGGCAGACAACGCCGGGTTTCTTCTCAACTCAGCGGTGGCACTGCTCGTGAAATCCAAGTGCTTCAGGTTAGGTCTGCCGTTTGCGTTCCTTGCCAATGGCGGCAGAGGATTGCTGCTTCGGAAGCTACCACTCAGCGGACCGCTGCCGCTGGTCTGGGCGAATGGATTCGCGGATGGTCCGATGGTGCTGCCGATCCCTGCGAAGGATCCAAATGGATCGTTGCCAGTGGGGTGGGTCTGGACTAAGCCATGGGTGGAGGAAAACACGTTGCTGCTGCCGGAGTTCTCGCGGAAGGGTGTCGCTGTTCCCGCCTGCCACCACGACGCTGATGTTGATTGGTCATCTGCTGCGTTGTTGGTATCTGCAAAAAAGAAAAGAATTCATTAATTACATGTTATTTTTATAATTACAAGGTCGTGGAAAACGAACATACAGTTCTCTTAAGTTTAGTATTCACCGCTCCCTATGGACACTTGTAACCTACTCTACTGTAAATGGACGAGCTATCTGAAATAGATCGGAGAAGCGATCCCCATGAGAATTAAGTTGGAAAGACGAAATACTCCGTCGAAGATGTATCAGAAATGGCTAATTTCAGTGGCGTATTTACGG
Source organism: Urbanus proteus proteus (assembly GCA_018251915.1). NCBI lineage: Eukaryota > Metazoa > Arthropoda > Insecta > Lepidoptera > Hesperiidae > Urbanus > Urbanus proteus. The sequence goes on along the minus strand of DWPV01000439.1, from coordinate 17,063 downwards.
AAGATGTTCCTCTTTAATTAACGATGCTAAGTATAGCAGTATTGCATTGTGGCGTAGGTGTGTCGACGTATTCATTTTTACCGACCTTATCAGTGTAATTATGTGGCAGTACAGTTAGCGTGGTTTACAAAAGAGCGGCAATCAGAGCATAAAATTCGGACTATTCTCTTCGTACTAAAAGTCTCGTAGCTCGACAATAAATTTATTAAATAATACTAAATTACTATGAACTACTTGTTTATGTAATGAACGTCTGTTGATCAATTAGCGCTTTAGAACCTATAATTTGTTCTATTTTATTGTAAACAATCTGAGAGTGTAATAGCTAAACTAGTGACATAAAATCGGCGAGCGACTGTAATTTTACAAGTCATTGGCGGCGGTAATGTATTCAAGCGATATGTTCATTAGATAGGCTCACGGCTGTGAACAGGTGCATTGATGCAAACAGTACTGACCAATGTTGTCACGACTGTTTTGTAACCGCGTAAATTGGACTATCCTTAAAGGACTTTTACTTCCTCGTTGGGCTTTGTGAGCCCTAGTTCTGGCATCGTGGATAAAGGTTTCGCAATTTATCGAATCGCTGAATCTAATCATAATCAATATGCCGGAATATGGAGTGTTTCTTTATATAAAAATGTTTCTGTTACTTTATTGAAAAAAAAACGCATGATGAAGTCGTCAAGTAAGTCACGTACAGAGTTTTGGGTCCAATTGCTGACCAGTGTAATATTTCAATAATAAATTGAGATTATTTAGAATCTGGGTATTTATTTGGTCATATATCTAAAGCCATAAAGAATCTTGTGTTGCCAAATATCTATTTAAGCGCATTGACTCTTCATATGAATAGGGGAAAGGATGAATATAAAGAATGAAGTCTCAATAAGTTGAAACTTATATTTAAGAATACAGGTGAAGGAATAAGGTTTGCTACTGACATTTCGGCATCGCACAGTATTGATATGGTCGTACGACCAAGACACTTAGCAGATTTCGATCTACATTTAACCGAACGTTACACTTAACTGAGCAGTCTGATACGATCGAGTTATTCTATTATTACCTATCTTTCAACATGATCTTGCTCAATGTTTGCATCGCTAGCATTGTTGCGGCCTTTTTATTTACACTAACTTAGGATACCTGACCTTGATTTAACAAAACTTTTACTTCCTTGTTGGTATTGTTATATTGACCGGTGACAACGCCACTTTGGGTTCAAACACGTGAATGGATAATTATAATTCTTATTTAATCTGTACACGTTAATAAAATTTAATTGATCGTTCTGTAAGTTATTTTGCCATTTCCGTATAAATAGACATTGTTTATTGCGTAGGTCGATATTAATTATCACTTTCAATCTTTGAAAGTATTAAAACAGTTGAATAATCTTTGCCTTTACTCTAACAGCTTACAACTCTTACTTAAATCGTCAGTATTTTAAGAATCTTAATTTTCATTTGCGTAAACATAGTAAACTAAAGTAACCCTGTAAATGAGGATAAACTAGATTGTATGTACTTTCTACTCCTCAAATATAGTTCCTTTGTCAAATCAAAAAAACCGCGCGAGTTTAATATAACTACATGAAACCTCATATCTAAGCTTATAAGCGTATCAAATACATACGTAATACCCGGAAACAATATACTTTCAAAACTTTCAAAAAATATACTTTCCAAAAATTTGCAAGAAAAATTACCTACATTAAATAACTTAAATAAAATCACATCGAGCCTCTAGCAAAAAGTTAATGGATTCTCTTATAACTTGATATATCAGTGTTACATGCAAATGGAATTTCTCCTAAGATATATTTACGTTTCTACTGTCGAGGTGACAGGTACATATTATTAACTTCTTCTTTGAGAAATGTAATGTAAATGCAAATAAATTATACGGAGCTTGATTAATCTGTTATTTTATACTATACGAATACACTTATTAAAATATCCTGAGTCTATTGTTTGTGTAGTCGTATATGGTGTGGTGTAGGTACAGACAATAGAGTACATGGTTTATTAATTAATCCTATTATTAAGTATAAGTGCACATTAATTTCCAATTTAATTTATTTTTAAATATAAGAAAATAAACAATCAGATCTTGATATAGTTAATATCGAAAAGAGAAAAAAATTGTAGTAGCTAGAAGTTTAAAATGTATATCTCTTGGGACACACAGTGGTATGATGCCTATTTGATTTCGCCGTGTATACTTTACTGAGGAGGAGAAGGAGACAGAAATACCTCACCGTCTTTTTATTCTAACTAGACAAAATTAGTCCAGAGCAAAGGCGTGTAAACTACAAATTCCTAATATTATCAGATTTTAATCTTACTACATAACCATTGAATATTATAAAATCGACCTAAATTCGCTATCTGCAATCAAAATGAGGTAAGTACAGATTGAGCGCAATCAAGTCCCAACTCATATCCTACAAGTGTCGAAGCTACTGGGTTGTTTTATAATTAAATGTGGTGATTTATTGCACTAGCGATAGTAAAGCCTAGCATTAGGAACATAAATACGTCAGTTACCGCCTTTGCCTCCAGGCGGGTGTATTAGGAATTTATCAGAGCAACCGCGTTATAAATTGCAAGCTAATCAATTAGAGTGAGGTTATAGACTCACTGTCGACTAGTAAGATAAATGTGCTAAGCGATGTTCTCGCTAACTTCGTAATATATCACCCTATTCATTATGTCACTAAAACATCTTAGATTTATTTATTATAAGCAATTTGCATATTATTTGCAAATTAAATAGAAATGTCTTATTGAAAAATAGTAGCTTTTGAATATTTATATTTAAAAACCCATCATTTAAAACATCAAAGTAAAAATAATTTAATTCAAAAATGTTTATACGAAAGTGATGATGGAAAGTAAGTACAAACTTACGATGTTGCCTTTGTAGCAAATTAATAGTGCAAAGAAATATATTTTTTTACATGCACGTAGACAAACCTACCGATTGCAAACCTGAAAATTATATATAATGGTTGCAATAATATAATGTTTGCTAAAATATTTTGCGAGCAAATTTTGTATGTTACTAGTAATATTATTAACAATTAAAGCAACGGTCTTGCTTGGCCTATATAAGCTTGTCTTGTTTAATAAGCGAAGTATTAGGATAATCATAGCTTGTCACGAAACCAGTTTCTCGTTTTCAGTAGGACATTTGCCTTACGATTGCAGTGTGGTTTTTGTAATCGCAGAGACGATTTCTCTCTTCCTAGTTTCAAGCATCGACAATCTGCGTCGTGTGTAATCCTATCTATACATATAAAATGTCTGTTGTGTACATAAATCATTAAACAATAAACTCCAAGTTGTTTTGAAAGCTTCCCATGTTATTTGTCATATTATAAGTGGGTTTTCATGATAATGGTTTGCTATCCATTTTATTTTAATTGTCGAAATTGTCGCCATTTACCTGACTAATACTTTTTTCAAAAATTAAACTAGCAAACGAGCATGCAATCCACCTAATAGTGATATTAAGGTAAGCGGTCGTTTTTTTAAATGAGAAGTGATTCTGCTGCCTATGGACATGTTTAACAAACTCCATATAAAATGAAGGTTCTTCCTGAAGTTGTTTAAAAATCCGTTGCCACTGCTGATGACAATAATTTCGCCTAATCTGATCTAAATCAGGCTAAACTTTACATAAAAACGTAGATTTTTTTGATGCATAATAGATGTATCGGTGGAAACCATCCGATTTTACCAAACTGCTTTTTTCAATAAAACTCCAACAAAACGCGTGAGCAAAGTCGCGGGTGGAAGCTAGTAGTACACAATATATTATATTCTGTTAAGTGTGCATGTTGACACTTTAATTGGATGCTTTATGTAATACTTATGAGATAGCGTAGTTAAGCAAACAAGTAGGTGTTTTATTAGCCATGACTAATTTACGCAGGTCAGATGAAATGGAATCTGTATCTATATGAATAAATAAAATTGACAGTCTGTTCTGTTACATTATGATTTTTTTATCAATATAATGTCATGAAATGAAAATTGTTTTGACAGTAATTAAAAATCAAAAAATAATCTAAGTATGATGATTTTTCTATGCGTTTGTGATTCGACTGAAAAAACAATTTGTGTGTTTATAGACAAATATGTAACAGGCTACAAAATGTATCTAGAAATAATCAAGGTTATTGAATTATAAAAAACATGGACAGCTGTTTTAAACTATGAATATGTAAAGTTGTCACTACTGTTTTAGCCGTTTACGTACTTTTTATTAGATTGAATTAGTTTAACGCCATAATATAATGTTAATCAATTATACATTTTAAATTAATTAGTTTTTATTATCTATTCTGGTTGAGACACTTATTAGCATCGGACTAAAATGGCAAACATGGCAAACACTGTATTTCGAAATTAGGTACATATCCAATTTGAATTTTTATAAACACACATTATGTAACCTACTTTATAAATCATGTGTACATATATGGTGTTTGTTATTGCTTACGTCATTAGTGCAGTAATTATATAATAATACATGAAAACACAAAATCACGGAATGCAGAAACGATAGTAAATACTAGTCAAAGAAACTCTTGAATTGCGGTTTAGTAAACTTAATTTTATAACCTCCCTAACACACCTATCACAAAGGGAAACATTGTATATGTTTCCCTTCGCTATTAAACCATGTCGTAATTTATAACGACACGTTACTTCAAAAATGCGTACAGTATTTTTTAGAACCAATGTCAGATGTAAAAATTATACCACAAGACTAGCAATGGACAAACCAGAGACAAAAATAGAAACAAACAGAGTTCTTCAATGATCACGAACTTTGTTGCAATCAATCTTATTTCTTACGAATGCTATAAAGCGACTTTGCGGGGATGGATGAATCGATTGATATTTGTTACTCTTTCACAAAAACTACTGATCCGATTCCGATGAAATATAGCTCACAGATAGTTTTTAATTTGGATCCACATATATGATACTCTTTATCGTCGTAGACAAGTTATTATTTGATAGGACACTATCGTGAAAAACAAGCCTTACACGGGAGGAGTCGCGGACAAACGCTAGTCATTACACTTAAGTAAAACAAGGTATATAATATTCAATAAGAAATATTGGTATTGTGGAAATGGTTATTTATTTAAATTATCGGACGAGGCGTATGTCGGTGTTAGCTGTCGGTTATTAAATTGATTAGACGCGGGGCGTATCTTGTCGTAGTTAAACAATTTATTATAGTTTATGATTCGTTGCTAGCGCCTTTAACTTTGTTGGTGTGTAGAATTAAAAATAAAAGTGAAAAATCTTAATTTTACTGTAACATTTAAAAGATTATAACGCTTTTAACTCTAATTAGCGCATAACAAAATTTCCTGTATCGTGAATACCACAGATACATAACAATGAGAACAAATACATGAATACGGTCATGACTGTCATAACTCTAAATAACTCTCAATACTTAGATGTTTGCCTGAACCGGGAACGGATCCCGAAACATCTGCGTATCAGATTAATATTCTGATCACATCATTTCGCACCACTCACAATCAAGCCACCAATAATATTTCAAAAATAATTCTATATAAAATGTACCGGATGCTTTTATTTCTACACAACAAACGGACACTTCACTTTATTTTTGAAATAAATTTCAAATTGATTAAAATAAGAGATATAATTAAGCATATCAGACATCAATCTCATAATAAAGCGATGTTGATATATATATCTGCTTAGATAACGTGTCTAAATGTCAGAATTCTTTAAAAGGCAGTCTAGATTTGATACTGATAATGATAGCCAAATTAAAACACGACGAGAGCTTATTTGGCGCTGGAGTGTAAAGATCATCTCAATTAGACAGATATGAAAGTACCTATGTACATATGAATAATATTTTTATCGAATTTTGTCGGACGTAAAAATCACGAAGAGATTAATGTTATTGATGTGTACAAAAAATAATAAACTCAAATACAGTAATATAATAAATAAGTAATGCAAGCTCTCTATAATGCGCTGTAATATTATGTCAATGATGTCAACAAAAAAGCGATTTCTTAGAAGAGTTTGCGAAGATGAATTACATAAACTAGTGCTTAGATATACCTACGAGTACATTTGTATGTTAACACATCAGAGGAATTTAAGTTGCGTTTTTTGAAATAGGTTTTAGTGCATATTTATAAATATATGAAATTGAATGTTATAATGAATAAACAAAATTATTATTAATAATAATGATGCTTTCTGTACTCTAAAACCCGCGTGAACAACTGATCATATGTCTTACATATGATATTTCTTGTATCGTGGGTACCACGGACATACACACATCCAGACCCAAAACAGAATTATAAATTCATCTTTCTTTTCTGCTTGGCCGGGGATCGAATCTGAGACCCACTGTATGTCAGACCGATTTAGTGTCTACTTTGCTACACGGGTCGTTTTAAAAAAATGTGGTTTATTATTGATTGAAGTATGTTCCACTTAAAAACTAGAGTCGCTTAGTCATTAAATATACAATTAGCTAATTACATAAACGTAAATATCGTACGATATTGAAATAAAACCATTATGTAAGACGTGTAAATTACAATTGTATGCGAAAAAGGAAATTAACATGTTTATTCGTTTCCCGGAACAATTGAAGTATGTAAGTACTTAGTAACTTATCTATCTATATCTGTATATCATTTAACCTTTAGTTTGTCTGTTGGTTCACGGTAAGTTACTGGACTAAATTTGATAACATTTTTGTGTTTAAAAGATCAAACTTGATTAGATTATTTAGATTAGCAAGAGTTTTAAAATTTAATGAATTTTGCATGAGAAATTTGGGTTTCTTATGCAAAAATATGTAGTGTATGTAATGATTTTAAGTAGGTACGTTAATATTGTTTAAGGACTCTCCTTTATTTGTCGTAGTAATTGATTTGATGGTAGATTTAATCGTAATAAATGGCTAATCAATATGATGATATAACTAATTATTTTAATTTAAAATTTAAAGTAATTTTACCAATCAATATGATAGATTAACTAAAGACAGACATTACAGAAATTAATTAAAATTGAAAGTAAAACTAAGAAACAAATCTGTATTTCAATAAATTCTCAACTAAAGAGTCTTGGGACAAAATCACGGACAAAACCTAGTAAGTGAATATTATTGAATGGTGTAAACATCGTATCGAATACTAGTGAAAGTTTATTAAGACCGAGGTGTTGATTTCATTAAGAGGACTGATTCGCTTTTCACGTAACCACAGAAAACAATGCCTTGTTCTTCGGAAGCACTTAAGGACCATAAGCCATAACGACTGCGATTTCCTTTTTGTTAGTATCCCTTAGGCTTTTACAGAAGCACGGTCATTAAAATAGGTCTAACTATTCATGTACTAATATAAATCAATGGATTTCACGATTTATAAAGCCATCTCTTCGCCTTATGATGTTATGTTTCATTTTCATATGTAGGTATGTAGTTGTTGCGTTACCGTGGGTATTATAAGAAATCGTTGTGGCATAGCGTAATATACGGAAAGCTTTTTTATAATTACTCATAAGTACATGACTATTGTAGTCTTTTGCAATTTGGATAAACATAGATAATTAATTAATATGCCGTAATTCGATGGTTCTCGATTATATAATATAAAGAAAGAAAGAATATAATATTAAGATAATATAAAGGGTTGTCGTGTATTGTCATATCATACTAAGATTTAAAAGCACCAAAATTAATATCTGATATGTATATTCGCTATTAGGAAACCTGTTCAGGAATCAAACCTGAAACCTTGCAAACCGTAACCGCGTGGGTTGTCAACCATTAATTAAAGTCTTAACGAACGTGTTAAAAGAACAATAAAATGATATTGTAATAGGAAATACCTCTGAGTCAGTTTTGGCGGCAACGGGATGTGTATGCGCAGTGGGTGGGTTCGGTTATGAAATGTTGGAAGGTCGCGCTTTCCGTTCTTCGATTAGCATCAACTAAATTGGCTTCGATAAAAAGTCATTAGATCGAAGGCCGGTCAAACTCAGACTGTAATATATCATATCGATATCTTGAAATATTGATAATGTACTGATATTATATATCTTAAATATCTATATTATACCTACTTAACTATGCTATGCTTTCTGCCCGTAGTACGATAAGTGGCGAATGTTAAAATTTCTTTTATGCCGTTAAGTATTTTTTATTTTAGGTGATTAAATAAGATTTCGAGTAGACTTCGTTAAATATGTTACCATCGCCAAATAACAGCGTTAAATGTCCCGTTTAAGTTTGAAGAGCGTGATAATGAAGTATTCAAATAATTAGAAATGTATAATTTTATGTATTTTTTATACAGACAAAGGCTACAGTTATCCATTAATACGCCATGGGCATCATTTGTTACAAACAATGCTCTCACAAGTTTATGCAATAGATCAATCATCTCTCGGCCATTACTAATGATTGTATAAACCGCGCTAATAAAGAATGACTAAGTTCAATTGACGTCAACTTCGGTCTCATTGTAGGATTAAATGTGTCTTTAGTAATTAAACAATGCTCAGCTTAATGTTATTTAAATTTCATTTAAATAATATGAAACTAGGCCTTGTTTAAATAATCATCTTTGTTATGACAGCGTTTTATAGAAAATTTTAATAATATTTCTACGATTAACGTCAGCACGAACTGTCCAGCCGTCATTTTCAAATTCATTCTTTAAGGGCACAGCAATTATACATTCAAATATGAGTATTTAGCTATTTAGGTGTCAGTTCTAATTGGTTGTAAACTATAAGATATTTAATTAACAAACATTGGCGTAAGACATGATATTAATATAACTGTATTTAAGTCGTCCAGTTTTATTCTCGGACAGGCGCTGGTTACAATGTTGAGTTAATAATTGACTAGCTGCATATTTATTGAGGAACAAATATTATGCAAGTGCGCGGGCGTTGGATAACAGAGGCTTAGACTATTTGAACTAAGGTTTATTGATAGTAATTGCGTTAGCTTGTTTTGAATGTTGACGGAAAACGATATTTCTAGTGTATAATTTAAGTAATTCGCGTAATCCGTCAAGAGATGGCGCTACTAGTAGGTATTATGAATCGCGCTATCGAAATTTTCGTGACATCTGGCATATATGCCAGTTCCGAAGTGATGTTAATATTTAATTCTGTGACTCTATTTAAATCGAAAATATGCCCTTAAATACGTATATCCAATTGACCAATAAAATATAAAAGATGCACAATATATTATACGGTAAATACACACAAATAAATAATAAAAATATTTTTAATAATAATCAGAAAATATTTAAAAAAAGAAATATACATACTAAAAATATAAAAGAACGAGGAAAATATATCACAATATTAAGACCTGTCGATAATACTTTTCAGCATTCATAAAAACAGGGAAAGTTATAACGTGGTCCATTGAATTGGGCAGATTGTTATAATTTCAAGACGATATCGTACAAAGCTTTTACCAGGCACGATCGTGAGCGATCAACCGTAAACAGTGAAAGTGAATTACAACTATAATATAATCAATTTGCTCTCGATAAAGTAATTTTACTTTACGATTAATAGTTTAGTTGCGATTGATAATGATGACAATAGGCGCTAGTTTTTTTGCATATGTGTAAAGATAAAGAAGTATAACGGGGTTTTTAAAGAAATTTAGGTCAGGTTAGGTTAGAAGCATGGTTGAATTTGGTAAAAGTAGTGTACAAAATGGCTCTAGGTAAATATAACTAGAGTAAAATGTTAATCTTCTGTTAGTAGTAAATTGTTGTAAATTGTAACATTTGTAACACACAGGACAATTACTTATACTTATTAGACTGCAATTTTATTGTAAAGAACTCGGTTGAAAATAGTTATGACATAAATTACTACTGTTAATCATGTTCATCAAGTTTATCGTTAGCTACTTATCATTAACTCTTTTGCGATGAGACAAGTGAGTAAAAAACCTTATTGCCATTGCTATGTGCAGAGGAAGTAATCATTACTAATGATGAAGTGTAGGAAGTAGGTATGTGTAACACATGCTTTTTGAGCAACTTTATGACATGAAGAAAAACATTAACGATTGAGAACCGGCCTGTTTTTAACGAAGTTATTTCATGATGATTTAACGAGTATAGAATTCAAAAATTGTGTTGTACATTATACTTATTAGCACAATTTTTCTCCTGTCAAGAATCGAACTTGAATTTCTTAGGGCAGAGACCGCAACGTCAATGTCCTTATGTATATGCTGTTGGAAATATTTAAATATACAATTTATGCAAAAGCTTTTAGAATAAAACAGTGACAAAGACTTAATTAAATTAATGTAATACTTGGTGATCCTTGGTGTACTTGGTACTATGCTCTATATACTTGTATGTATTATACTATATACTAGCGAAACTCGACGATACTTGGAGTGATACTTGGTGTATTGACAATATTATCGACATATTCCTACAATGTTATAAGTACGTCATTATCATGTAATAATCATTCTATATTCTTTATGAGACTTCACGTTACATAAAATCAATAGATCAAATCGATTATGTAGAATTAGATACTTATTCACGAATTATTATGGCATTTTCACTACCTTATTGAGCGAATTAAAAATCGATTTTCTTGTCAAAAGAAATACACGATTTATTACAAAAATTTCGTGTTCAATTGAGACTAGCATGCTTTCTTGATTACGTTAAAACGAATTGATCGTTACATATTCATTATTACTGTTTCCTTCTTTATAAAAAGTAACAGTAATTACTTTTTAGTTATAAGGAAATGCTGTTAACTAATTGGGATGCTTAATCACATAAATCTTAAGGAAATCTGATTTATGAAGCACTAGTCAGTAATTAAATACTTCAGTCGCGTATAAAAAATTTAATATTCAGTGGTTCTCAAATTTTTGGTGGTCTTGGCCTTGGCCTGGTGGCCTTCGGAAAAGTGAAATTTTTGACGGAGTCCCAAAATAAACGAAAAAGTTACGTGTATTATTTTTATAATGGATAATCATGTTACAATGTAAGTATATACTATAATAAAAGAAAAATAATCTAATGGGAGTATTCAAGTGACAAGAAAAAGATAACAAATACTCGTATATTATCTATATTTAGTCGTTTCGGATTGATGTGATTTAAAAGATTTTGATTTGATGGCTGTCATAGACGTTTCATAATATAAACCATTATAATTAACCACCGTTGATTATCAAAAAAAACGCTATTATGTGTTAAAAATTGAGATTCACTTAAACATGGCAATTATTGCAAAGGCAGTTTACTATGTAATAAATGTAATTATTGTAACATATACGCAAAAGTATTGCATGCGTGTCCGCTTATGAAATAATTGTGTTGTATATAGATACCGAAAACTGTAGAAAGGATTCTGATAAATGAATTAAAGGTTAAATCCAAGGTTGTACTGGTCTACTTGTCGCCGCTCCTAACTCTATGCCCTTTGACCGTATCTATGAAGTTAATTCGTGCACTGTGAAAACAAAAATACACGTGACCTTAGACCATAAAAATAGTGGGTGTGGTGTCTTGACCCGGTTTACTTTGAACACGAACGTAGATTACGATTAATTGATATTTATTTCAAATCATGCAACAGTCTAGCTGAATGATATTCTGATAAGTCCGAAGTTCGATTGCCAGACACGAAAAAGTGATTTTTGGAGTTATGTCTGTAACACTACATAGTATAAAACAAAATCGTTTTCCGCTGTCTGTCCCTATACTATGTACGCTTAGAACTTTAAAACTACGCAACGGATTTTGATGCGTTTCTTTTAATAGATATAATGATTCAAGAGGATATATAATTCAATGCGTACATAGCCACGGGCAAAAACTAGTTAGAAATAAGAATATTGTTGCTTTTACATTGAGGCTATATGAGTTCTCTAAGTGTTCAAAAGTATCAATCAGAATTGTAGCAGAAAACCTTTTAAAGAAACCTAGTTCTGTTGTATACTTATGTTATGCTCGCAAAATAGCTATTATCAATTTACAGCTCTAGTTTCTTAATAAAAACATTTCTACTTCTTAGCACTAATCTCAAGATGCCTCTTTATTAAGGTCAGAAAGAATTAGTTAAAGTTTTTGCGTAACAAAGTCAACAAAACCTTTTTTATGCGGTTTCCATGACCCTATTCTTAATAATAATATATTTGAGACCATTTAGTAGCTTTATTAATCGTAAGTAATTTAAGATGGTTGCAATTAATTGATCGATATTTGATATCAACGATTTACGTTAGATTTGTCTTCAATAACATACTGAAAGCATGATGTTGATGAATGATAAATTATGCGCGTGAATGATTTTATAACGCTACGTTGAGCAGACATCTGGTTCACTAGAGTAAATAAATATTTATGCCGCTAGTTAGAAGTTCGCTTTCCATGGTAATGTTTCGTGTTTAAGACATTAATCTGCCTTCTAAGTCTTAACTTAGAAGGCAGTTTAATGTCTATGAATATGACTTATCTATTGAGAGTTAAATGCATTGTCATTTAATAAAGGACAGAGAAGAAGGTAATCTCCAATGACTTTTTATGTTTACTACTTAACATTCGGCCAGTAAACGACTGATTAAATCTGAGGAGATGAGAGTGGTCAGCAGTGATCTATTAAAAAGCTACTTTGCCAACTCTCTGTGTCATGGCAACCATTGACACAAAAGTACCTACGACAAAAGGGTTCTCACCCTTTGGATATTCGACTGATACGGTAACCGCTTCGCCACAGATTCTCTATTACGGGTTCATGATATATATTATATATAAATGTATTTAGTGATATTTAATATGTGTTATGAGTCATATACAGAAGTTGAAAGCTCAGTTTCATCACTTAACTGAGCTATAACTGGTTACGACGGAAATACAACATTCCGAAAATGGCAATAAGATGCCACCAAAACTGCATGTGTTTCCGGACGACTTATGATTTCTTTTTATATACATTTTAGCTAACATCTCCTTGCGAGCGTGTTTCGTAATAATTATTCGCCTAAGAAATTATTTACTAATGTTGTAAATTATGAATGTTTATCGTTTTTAGGACATATGTACCTTACTGAGTTCAAAGTTTACTAATATGGCTTACGTAAAGAGATCTTTATCAATTTGTTATTTAAAATAAAACTCTAGTTATCCAAAATCTTAGAACATCATAATAAAACTGTAGATCACCTTGTTATTAACGCGGATTAGTGAAGGAATTACAACTTTATAATCAAACATATTTTTACAAATAAAAATTTCTTTCTTTCTTTCTATTCGTTCGTTCATAAGAAACAATCCGATAAGGTTTAATAAACAATGCAACAAACACCGTTGGTTCACCGTGCCCTCTGGAGCACGGAAGCGCATGAAATTTAGCCACCAGCGGTCATCCATCCGGCTTTCGACCGCGCCCGGCGTTGCGTAACGATCGGTTAGGATCTACACGAGACGCGGTTAAGCGCGCTTTTACTGCAACTTACTACCATTTTGGATTTAATTTATTGTTTTTAGTATAAAACAAGTTACATGAAAAAAGTTGTCATTTTTTAAAATATAATATTTCATAATAGATAATGTTTGACTACGTTTCTTATACAAACGAGAATATTCTATATGTCTCTAAGCTCAACTCTACGTTAAAATTGAATTAACTCATTTTTAAACTGTACATAAGCAGTTACTGGTTAATCGTATTTAATAATAACTGTAGTTGGGACTCTACGAAAAATAAATTTTACAAAAGTATAAGAATATCATTACAAATATTGACGAAAGTAATTTAAAAACTTTTATATAACACTCTATAGAAAGCTGTGTACATACTTGAATATTTTGTTTTGTTTGTCATTTGCGATAGCGCGCACTAAGCAATATAACATGGGAAAGTATTTTTAATAAGTTGCTTTTATAAAGGTATCATAATCATCTAGAAAGTGCAAGAGGTAATTAATTCGTGTATTCATTGCTTTCCATTCAATTAAACTGAATAAATGCAAATAAACCTTAACAGTACGATCGATGCAATCTACGATAAGACTGTATCCACACTCTCGTTCCGGTTTCGCTTTCGATTCATTTAGATTGGTGTTTGAATTTAGTAGCTTAATGAGAAGAAATACTATGGATACACTGAATTATGTTTTTGAGAATATTTTAAAAAATATTTAAGAAGTACATTTAAGAAATAGGTACACTACTACTCAACCCATTAATGTCCGAATGCTGGGCACGGGTCTCTTCTCATAGGGAGAGGGATTGACCAATTGCGAATTTGTAGACTTCACACACCTTTGAGAACTTTTAGGAACTCTAAGGGATGTACGTTTCCTCACGATGTGTCCCTTCACGGTTAATCATATCATCATCTTATTATAAGTACCTAATTTCAAATTGTGCAAGTCACTCACCGAATGTCAGTCAAGGAAAGTCGATTACAATTAAGTACCTATTTTTTTCCATAGTCTATTTTCAATGTCTGGGAAATCCCTGAATCCGGCTCAATATTGGGGATCTAACTTAATAGCATTGCGTAATTTCGTTATCGGAACAAAATAGTGAAAGTTTTTCCTTTGTGCGAAAGAAAAAGAAAATTAAGAGCATCGACCTTTACGCTTATACAGCCAGCCAGCCAGCTTGATAAGCCATTGTATTTTTCATCTACGGATGTTGAATGAATTGAAATTGATAGAGTTAAATGCGTTTAAATTGCAATTTCTAAAAATTAAATGTACGTGGAATATTTCGTAACTTCACTAAAATAATTGAATTGGAAATTTAATATACTTTTACAATACGGTTATTATATAAACGGAAGTAAAGATATAAAAATGTTACGTATTTAAGTATAATAATTTTTTTGCTGGTAAAATTTATATAAAATCGCATAAAAATTTATTACGAAAGTTGCGTAACAAAAATGGCGATATAATGTATATAAAATTTACGGTCTCAGGTTTGATAGCTGGGCTAAGCTCGATATTCTGCATTCTGCTACAATACAATAATACGTTGTATTAAACTAGCTATACGTTATCTATTTTTTTATTAAAAAGTAACCTAATTTATATCTTTTTTAGGATTCCTGTGTTTGTTATATATTATCTTTTTATGTTATATATAAAGTACTAAATGAGTAATAGGGTACTTCATATTAATTACAATCTAGCCTTATATTAGACTAATGAGTAATTCTACGCTAACTTAAACGGCTAAATAATAATATTTTTATTGACTACACTATATGCTAGAACCTGATGAGTGAGACATTACCTAAGGCTTTCGAAATTACCCTGAAGGATAAATGGCTACCAGTAGTAATTATTCGTTAATTTAACAACTAGAGCACTTTCACTGGTCCTGTTTAATTCCTAATTGCATAAGGATAATCAGTTGTATTACCATAGGAAATAAGTCGTTTAGTTAGATAATAGTGATAGGCTTATACAATCCATGGCTACTGTATAGCTCACGAAACAACTTTGTTTAAATCAGGAAATAGTTTGAGATCTATGATTCAATTAGTTTCAGTCATTTGTGTTTCAAATATATTGTTATAACTTACTGTCCTCATTTCGTAAAGATTAAGTGAATATAAGACAAAATTTCGAAATAGTTTGTTTTGAATTTTTTGGATATGCATTTTAATAACTTATTTGCGTTTATATAGTCTATGGCAGCAGTCTGAAACCTTTTGGAACCACAGGCTGTTATATTCATAATTTATATGTATTTAATTAATATTGAGTAATTATTATTTTTTAATTCATTTATGTGTATTTATTTTAATTAATAACGTATATTTTTAAATTTATGTATATTTTGGGATATATTAACAAAAATAAGTCAAAAATACCCGTCTTCTAGAAAAATTGCTAATCTACGTAAATTCACAGGCCACATGGGAAGTGTGATATAAAAAAGGTTATCTATTCGACGCATACACATTCTCAGTTCTTACAACTCGGTTTTAATTACGCTCCATAACTAAAACTATTAGTTAGTAACATTGTTGCTAACTCAATTAAAAGTTATCGATAACCACCATATTTCTATGATAATAAAGGAATGTCGATATTGAAATATTATTGCCTTTTATAATTACGCGTATTGCGAGTAAAAAGATAATCTGAACATAGCTGCCTATACCTACGAATCAATTTATTTATTTACTTGCAATAGGGATTATTTTGGTATGATTACTTTTAAATCCCTCTCTTAGTTGGAAAGAGACCCGTTCCCAGTAGTGGAATATAAATAGGATTGCGAAATAAAATTTTATCACGCTTTTTATTAATTTTTGTTTTTGTTTTTATTAATTTTATATTAGTTACTACAGACAATTATTTTTCTAGCTTAGTTCTTTACAATAAAGATTAAAGAAACTAAAACTATATCTACATATATAAAACATTAAAAATAAAGCTAATATATACAAAAAGCCTTACTACTCAATTTTCCTATTATTACTCCTTGTATTGCTTTTAAGTCCCCCAAAAGAATAGAAACAATATAACTGCGAAAAATAAATAGTACGATAGTATACATTTATTAACACGAAGTTCCAGTAAAGTACATACGAGTACATGTAGTGTTACACCATTAAATGGTTTCACACTACGGTTACGATGCTATCGATATTGTCCAGTGCCATGTAGCGGATATGCTCTGTTGAAACCTTTTGTTACTGATCTTACCTTATAGCAGTCAATGTTCTAGTAACCCTTGGTCTTTATTTAGTCTAATCTAAGTTCTTTAATCTAGTGATTGCGTAGTTATAGGGCAAGGGTCTCCACGACTGACCACATTTGAAGCATACTCTACCAAACTGCTTCAATACGTGTTGGTAAAGATTAAGTTATTAATACTAGCTTTTACCCGCGGCTTCGCACGTCTTAAATCCTAATTATTATAAATGGGAATGTCCGTTTATTTGTTTGTAACACCTTCACGCCTTAACTGCTCAACCGATCGT
>DWPV01000438.1:0-29170 GCA_018251915.1 Urbanus proteus proteus | reverse complement strand
ATATAAGTACACTTGGAGCACCATAGCGGCCCGCCGCCCAGCCCCACGATGAGCCCAGCCGGGATCATCGTGTAGAACCGCGGGTACATCTGTACCACGATGTACGGTATATACGTTAGGAAGGACAACGTATATCACTTACCACAGATATATAAGTACACTTGGAGCACCATAGCGGCCCGCCGCCCAGCCCCACGATGAGCCCAGCCGGGATCATCGTGTAGAATCGCGGGTACAGCTGCGCCGCGATGTACGGCATGTACGTTAGGAAGGACAACGACATCGCCCATTTTGTGCCCAGCCATCTGGAAGATTTTAGAAGAGATTCTAGTAAGACTTGTGACAGGAATAGATATAACCAGTGTAATAACTAGGGACCTGCGTTATGACGTCATAGCGGCGTGTTGTAAAATATGAAAGAATTACTGTTATAGAGATTTAACAGGCTGTAGTCCTAGTCATAATTTGTAATTTCTAAGTATTAAATAGGAAGTTAGTAACGCCTCATATTACTTAGTATTTTAAAATAAGTCGTAATTTAACTACGAGGACACGACTCTACTACTTCAAAACTAATGGCTCTCAAGTAAACTATCGTATGTCTAAAAAGTCCGTTTTACAGGAGAGTAGTCTACTACTACTACTACCACCACTACTACTTAATTAATTAGTTAAGTATTCCAGGCAATAACATATGTTTTCAAAACGATCGCATAACATAACATAAAAATGGTATGAATTGATACATATTGAAGTAGAACTATTTATTTTTAAAATCGACATTCCTATCTTATGAATAGCGACTTCTGTTGATACCATCAATAAACTTTATTCTAAAAAATATCTGAACTAAAATTTAAGTAAATAATTATAACCTAGAGTTTTTGTCGCACCAGAACACAATTAATAGTTGAAGGTCATAACTATTAATTCAAATCTAAATTCAATTATAGAGGACTGCCTAGTAGAGATCTTATAATTTAATTGTTAATTTTTTGCATAAAAACTTATTGGAGAATGAAACAAATTACGGTCGATTTTCCGTGCCAAAATACCGACGTTTTCTTGTTATTATGCTTACGATATCGTTTTAATTTCACAGATAAAAAAGGAAAAACAGAAAATATAAAAAACTAACAATTTATTGATTCACGCGTCGGCCGCATTAAACATAATATAAATGCGTCATAATAAAATATTACTCACTTGATGACAACCACTGGTAGAAAGATGTTAGAGAAGATGAGGCCAGCATACACCGCGGCCAGGGAAGCAGTGCCCAGTCCCGCCTCTGCGTTGATCGAACTTTGCAGGTTAGCCGCTCCCTGTTAACAGAAAATTGTAATGTACTGTTAAAGTGGTAATTCATCCATCAGCTATTGAGGTCCACTGCTGAACATAGCCCTCTCCAATGGAGGATCATAGTCACTGCGCTTGGCATATGTGTTAGTGACCGCAACGACGGTGGGTGATAATATTACACAAGAAGACGTTGCTGCCTATCTCCTGGATCCCTTAGACATCTCCTACGACGGGAAAAGAAAGTGGTGGTAAAGAGGATCCTAGATTTGATTACCGGACGGACAGATATTGTTTACGCTATCTTTGTGTATATTTATAGCATACAATGAAAGGAATCTAGTGTAGAGATCTGTGGTAGCGCTTTATGTTTACAAGTTTGCGGCGACACTTGTGTATTGTTTAAATATATCGGACTCAAAGTATCTACATTCAGTTGTTAATTGTTCATTATGCTCCACTAATCAAACAATTAGATCAACAGCGTTGTCATTTATTTTAAATAATGACGTGAATAATATTAGCGTCTATCATCAGAATTATTTATTAAGTATTTAAAGAAATATTAATTACTTCACACATAATAAATGACAATAACGTTTTTTATGACTTGGCACCTCGCTCGTATTGTAAAAAAGCCTGAAATCTGCGACTTCATATACGCAGACATCTACATTGTACTTATTCGTGCGAAGCCGGTGAAGAAATGAAAATAATGATTTAAAAGAATTATTTTAAAGAACTTAAAGATTTTGTAGTCCATTCTTTAAAATAACACTAAGTCTTTATTTCATGACTAGCGACCCGCCCCGGCTTCGCATAGGTGTAATGCTGATACCAAATATACTACAGAAAAAACTGATGTTATTATACATATAAACCTTCAACTTTAATCAATCTACCTTAAAAAAACCGCTGCGTAGTTTTAAAGATTTAAGCATACATAGAGATATAGGGACAGAAAAAGGGACTTTGTTTTATACTATGTAGTAATAATACATATTCTCAATATTTTTTCGAATAAAATATTTGATTAAAAAACGTGGATGAAACCGCGGTTTACACTTAGTCTAGCCTAGTATGACAATAGAACTCACGCTGTAAGCCATGAACTGGACCATGAACGCCACACTGATGATCACGATGTTCTTCATGATCCGCCACGTCTCGCTGGGCTTCAGTATCGTCTCGGCTATGTCCTTCATTGTCACTTGGTTCACTTTTCACTGATTATACTTTAACTTTACTAAAATTGTTACGCACTAGAGTTAAACCAATGATCATTTAAATATCACACGCGTCTAAAAATTTAGAAACTCGTCTATTCTAATAAGTAAATTTCATTATTCTAAGTAGGTAGGTAGGTACTTAGGTATGTTTAAAAGATATTTAAAATTAATTTATTTTTAATACGACAGAATGCAACATTTAAAACTTTTCATAAAAAATAATGTTTTATTAATAAAAATAAGTAGTACCTAGTAATTTTTTATGTTTAAATTCATATACTTAAAAAGGTTACATCATTTCAGAAATAAGTATTTTAAACATATTTTAATTTTTTACAAATTTTATACACATTCAAAAAGTTAATCTAATTTTACCTCTATACCGCGTCGGAAGACACGATATTACTAGCCGGTTAATATTTAGGAGATCCTTTTAAGTCCGTTGAATTCGTCAGAATTTCCTTGTTCTTTTATATTTTATTACTTGGTTAGTTATTATTGTAATATAATAAAATAGCTACTAAGCATCGGTGTTAATAATCAGTCACTACATCTCCTCTTTTGAAGCAACAATTAAATAAGCGGAGATGAAATAAATAAAAAACGTTTGAACGTCGTTCTGTAAGATTACAGATTAAGATTCGCTGTCTCTAATATATTACACATTATAATATAATGTTTAAATACATATTTTAATATAAAAAAATGATATAATGTTTTATAAGGTTATTTATGTACCTATAGTCGGTATAAGTAATGGATGTTTGATAGATACGAAATGTGTCAAAAGTTTAATGTTGCCGATTTTTTAATGTCCGTGCTTTGAGTAATCAAAGATTCCGCCTTGGATAACATTAAAAAAACACACGAACATGGGTTTGCCCGCGGCGGTTCATGAGAATCCAATTGTTGTCAGATTGTTTAAAATAACAAACTTGAACTATGTACCTGAAATGCGGATGTATTTTTTACGCAATAACTTAATGCGTAAACTAATTGGGTTTTTCAGATTTATTTATGTTAAAGAAGTAGACCTAAACAAAAATACAGTCCATCTGATAAACTTCTGCCTATATCTGATACAAATAAAGCTGTAGCAAACCGTATGTATTCGTTACTGAGTAACGAGTTCGCCATCAAGTAAGTACCGGGTAACGAAACGTTACTCACGAATGCATTTCGTTACTCGCATCGCATTTTTCGTATGTATGTAATTTGCATATAGTATTCTACGAGAATACGCTCGAGAAGTTGTTCTATGCTATATTGTGAGGTATCAAAAGTAACGAGTAACGATACGATACAATAGTAACGAGTTCTAAATGTTATAGTAACGATTACATACGCGTACGCTTTCTTTCGTTACTTTTACACATCTGCATAAGAACTAAGGTCTCTGACAGATACCCGATTTACCAAAGTTGGCCTTAGATGCGTTGCTATCGTTGCTTTCCCTGAGAACTAACATTGAACGATGGAACGCCTCGTCTAAATGTCTGTCTCTTACCTCATTTTACAAACCAGAGTACAGAAGCATCAGTGTTTATCACTATGATTAATCTACGAATAGATCAGGCGGTGGTACCTCCGATAAGGAGCCACGACATTCGATAATTTTACAAATAAATATCGATATCTTGTTCATAACTTCTGCTACACTTAATCGCATATCTGTTGTTAACCGTAACCCAAAAAAACGTACTTAAGTATTTCTGTATCAACCTTGCAGTTTTAATCGACAATATAACATTGACTGCTAATGTTATAAGTGTGACACTTCACTAAATTTTGTTTATTAAAGTAATATACTTAGTATTAATTTTATCACAACTTACACACTTGTAACACAAATAATGGGATATGATGGAGATGAGTTCACCATCATATATTATCCCATTGGTCAAAGTATAAGTGTCCCATAATAGGACAGTCTGGGACACTAACACTTTGGTGATGATTATAAGGATAAAACACAACTACAGCCGTATGAAATATGTTTTATTCCACTGGATTTTTTCGCTTGTTCTTCACGAAGAAATGCCAGGGTTATATAACGTTAGTAAGGTTGAGTAATATTTTATACACATACAAGTATATACAAAATGTTTCCTTATCTAAAAATAACAGCTTGATAGAATTTATACTATACTAGCTGAACACTGCGGTTTCACTCGCATTTAAAATGTAAATATGAACACATATTTAAACATAAGAGTGATCCCGCTCTCCCGCGACAGCTTGCGCATGCGCGTGTACCGCGTGCTAATAGATTTTTCAAAAATTAAAGTAGCCTATGTTACGCCTTAGACCTTCAGCTGATTTGCAGTGAAAGTCCCGTCAAAATAGGTCTAGCCGTTTAGAAGATCAGCTCAGCCAAACAGACAGACAAAAAATAATTGCATCTTTATAGGTATCGTGAATACTTTCATATGCATTTAGTAAAAAAATGATATTTTGAAATCACAAACAGCCACCTCAATTTTATTTATTTGTATATAGATAAATCGTTTAAGAGTACTATCCTTATTTTAGCCTTGTCACGTCGCCGATCAACTCCCCAATGATGAGGAAAGTCTAGAAGGATTTCATGTATACTTTACTTAGGGAGCTACAGTACTTAAAGTTTGTCCACATTTTAAACAAAGTATAAACAAATAATTTAGTCCGTGCCGTATTTTTTTAGATCATAATTATTTTAATTTTTTTTAAAATGAACAGATTCTTTTAAGAGATATTTATTATTTATGCCAAGATGACATTTTGTCATGGAAAACGTAAATGCGAGTTCTAAGTAGTCAACAATTTCCCAACTATTCGGTACCTACCTACTTTCAAAGTGTTATTTACATAATATACATTTGCGACTTTACGTACACGTATTTAATAAAGAAGTATATTTTTACAAAAGATAACATTACGCTATACGCTACGCTATAAGCTATTTTCTTTTCACACGCATTTGTGTCTGTGTGCGTCTCACCCGCACCCGTAAATTAATTTCCTTGGGTTCAGCGATGCCAGCCGTCCCGATTTTAGACGCGACATCCTGATTTTTAAATCAAAATTAGATTATTAAGATTAGACCCACCTAAGGATTGGGTACATTTAGCTCGGGACAGGCCTAATCTTCGCCACGCTCTCGAGTAAACAATTTATCAACCAAAACAAGTGTGAACGACCTTTTTTTTGTCGCCAAACCATCAAAGTCTATGTTTGACGTAATACCGAAAATACTGTGTCCAAAATAAAAATCCCTCATTTTTCACTCAAAAGGTTTCAAATTCCCGATCTGACAATAGAAATGGCATCGCTAACATCAGTTCCGTATCTCCCCATCCCGTGTCTCTAAGCTGTGGCTAACAGGAAAAGTACTCATAGATCAATAGGAAGCGACTGGCGCGCATGCAGAATATAACCGCACTCGGACACAAAACCAAATGCGGTGAGAATCCCCATTAGGCATCATTGCAAGGTTAGTGACAGGTAAATATTATTTATTGCATGCCTTATGTATTAAAATCATAATATATGTATCGTACCAACTATTTTGACGACCCCCGTGGCGGAACAGTTATCTTACCGGTCTGCCGCGCGGTGTGTCCCGGGTTCGATTCCCGGTCAAACTAATATCTGAATGATGAATTAAAATTTCTGTTCTAGGTCTGGGTGTTTGTGTATGTCTTTGTGTGTCCATGGTACTTATGACATAGGAGAAAATCCTACTATGGAACTATGAGTGTACGTCGTCTCTTTAACTATAAAACATAAACCAATACAACACCGTTAGTTTTAGTTAACATCCTTTCGTCTTATTTTTATTTGCAATAAAAGAGTACTTTAGTGAAGTTGAACGAACGCTTAATGCCATAAATGCCGTAACAGGATAAAATTAAATATTTGATAAACCGGATTCAACCAGTAACATGACCAGGACATGTTTGTCCAAAAGTCCCGGGGGATTTTTGTGTGACGAACTTACCAAAGGCAACCTTTAACTGATAATAAGATAATAAATATTATATTAAATATAAGGTTCCCCTCGTCGAAAAAAAAACAATATTAGTACGTGTTAATACGTACCAATATTGTTTTTTTTTACACCTAATTCGTCTTATAAGAGTCCAGGCGATAATTCACTGTGTCACAATAAAAACTTTTAATTCTGACAAATTTATATTTTGTTGTCGAGGCGGTTGATGAATGTAATTAGTTTTACTAGTGGATTTCTCTCTGGAGCTTTACTAGTGGATATCCGTTTTCTCAATAAAAAAAACCTTCGTGTCAACGTGTTTATGCGTTATCAAAATAAGTGAAAACCTAATTCGACGCTCGCGCAGCGTTGAGTTGGTGGCTGTTTCCTTATTGAATTATCCTTAGTGAATCCGGTTCCATGTATCGTCGTACATTTGACGGTAGGTGCGTCGTTATTCCTACGAACTGCACTGAAACAGATTTAACTTACCACGCTTCAAGCATGATAACACGGAAACTGCTCTTGTAATCCAGAAAGGTGAGGTTTTAAAATATAAAGATGTGATGATGGGACCATGACAAAGCTTTCCTACATTCTTTATTTTGAATTTCCTTCCGGGAAAAGGGAATTTCCCTAGCCAATACATCATTCATCAAAGACATAAAGCGCCAGGAGTAGACGGTAGACCTTCTGGACCTTTTTTGCCCATTTGGCAGCTGGGGTTTACGCTCCGCTACTGATACATAAATATGTTATTTAAATGAGACATTACTCTAAGTACGATGACGACATGTATTGTATGTATTGTCTTGCCTTCTGAAATTTTTGGTTGACATCATTTGCGTATATTTTGTATGAAAATACTTGAAGGTTCTTAAGTAAATGGCCAACAAATTTATGAGAGGATACCGTAACAAAACGTTTGACTAATTTGACTGACTGTTTTGAATTTTTTCACAAATTTACAATACAACAAGAATTTTGAATACAAAATCTGAAGGTGGTAGAACCTCATGTAGTTCGACTCCGGTGGCACTACCGCCACACCTATTTCTGCCTTATAACAGCAGTGGTGCTGCTGTGTTCTGGCTTGAAGGGTGTGGTGGTGAGACAGACTTATCCGAGGCGTTCCATTTCAGTCCTCCTGTGGTCAACCCCAGATGTGACCGTGATCATATCTAGGGTTGATTACAAATGTCCATGGGCAGCACTGGCCACTTACCATCAGGTGGACTGCAAGCTCGTTTGCTACTCACATGTTATAAAAAAAACAACAACAACAACAAAATTAAGTGAGTGTACTTATAGCTACATACTTCTATGATCTACGCTCTGTATTGGATGTTGTAACGTCATTTTACGTAAATAAGGCCACGTACTAAATGAGGTGGTTATTTTAGTGGTTTTGCTTCAATAGTGATTAATTGAGTTGATGTTATAAACATAGGTAGTAAAACCTGAGATATCCTGATGAAGATAAACGAGGAAGCATTTAATTATCATAGACATACAATATTTAATTACAGTCAATACAGTTCATTTTATAAGTTTAAATAAATCGGACAGGTTAATCATGAGTATCACTGTGTCCATTATTCATAATTAGATTAATTTATTTGACTAGATTTTATTATATATACCAATGTAACTACCTAAGTATATAAGAGATATTACAAATTTTGATCTTTGATCGGATTTTCAAAATCTTTCAAATGAGGCTATGTGCCAAAAAATGTGTGGAACTGCGTGACACTAGTAGTTACAGATATAGTCTAAAACTTTACGATAACTTCTATTTATCGTAAAGTTTTAGACTAAAGTGTTAATTATAGACGTAAACTTTACGATAACTTCTATTTATCGTAAAATTTTAGACTATAACTACTTTAAGCACAAGTATTACATTCCATCTCGTATTAAATAATTTTACTTTATTTTATAAGCTAAGAATAATGTTGAAAAAGTGCGTTTCATTATCATCACTACATATTGTAGTATAAAACAAAGTCGCTTTCTCAGTCCCTGTATCCTTATGTATGCTTAAATCTTTAAAACTACGCAACGGATTTTAATGCGGTTATTTTAATATATAGAGTGATTCAAGGGGAAGGTTTATATGTAATTTAACGCGTGCGAAGCCGCGGGCAAAAGCTAGTTATATATAAAATTAATATAGATGAACTCAGATATACACCAACATACATATTGGTAAGCGGATAGTGCAAAGGAGTTTCATCTTAACTTAATACCATGGATTTCCACACTGTGTAACGCCTAATACTATTATGTATTATATATCTTTATATATAATTTTTAATAATATCTAACAATCATTGTGTCTTTACTCCATTAATTAAAGATGGAAACCATGAAAACTTGTCATACACAGGACCAATTTACAAATAAGTTGTCTTTGAATCCCCTTAAATAATAAAAACAATCAATGTTAAAACTTTGTGAGGAATGTTTTTTCCTTGTCAGCAAGTTTGTTAATAAATGAAAATGAAAACTATGTATATTCAGAAATGATGAGTTATTCTAATAAGAATTTTGACTTCAGCTATACATATTAAATGTGATTACATTTATTATTTATTTAACAACATACATTTGTTAATTTTTAATCAGATATTGAGAACATACAATTCTACTACCAAGTTTAGTTTCATTTGACAAGATAATTCGGTATTTTGAACAGTTTAACAGCTTCAAAGTGTCTGTGAGTCAGAGAATCTTGTGCAATCTGCAGTTTTTTGTGTGGTATTGCAAAGAGGTGACGTAATTATTCTTCTATGCCATGTTGACGGTCCAGCGGCGTGCGCGCGCGCCTCTCTCTCGCCCCGGGCACTGTCAATAAACTTTAGCCGTACAAGGTGAGCTCGCTTTTTGGTGTTGTTTTGTTTGCCGTCTGCGCGGCCACCAGCCGTATTGATAAGTAATACTACGTTGCATATCTTTTTATCGAGTTCTTATATTGTACGATTATTTTATAGCATTAGAACGAAGGTCAAGATCGTTATTTAAAAATGTCCAGATTAGTGGTCGCGTAGTTGTCGGTGAAAGTGGCAAATACGAGCACTCAGGCAGCGGCGCGAGACGTGCGCGGGCGGCCGTGCTCGCGAGCCCCGACGTGGCGGAAGAAACGGAAACGGACATATTGTTATAATATATAGTGCTACGGAAAATATCTTGCGTGGTGTGTGCCAGTCACGCCATGTTTATGTGACGCGAATATTCCGGATCTGCATTTTTATTGTGATTTTCTATCGGTGTTCCTAACATTGTCGCCAATGTGCTTCTTATCGTCCCGTACTAGAAGAACATTTCACTGGGGCAGTTCGTTAGAAAATATGTTCGATTGTAGTAGGAGACGAGGAAGATAGCCAGGGTTATGGCCAACCATGGGGAGGCGAGCGTTGGGCCAGCGAGCTTAGAGTACATGGAGGATCCCTACTTCGTACCGCCGGACGACGATTCAACCCCTAGCTTTGATGTGGCGGTTGACGAACTAGATGAATTAGAAGAAATTGCGAATTGGCCACAAGATGATACGGAGGCCGACTGGCGTGCTCTGCCTGATATAGCAGAATCTGCTCTTTGTATTGAAACCGAATTTTATATGGACAATCGCCGTCGTCGTTTGCGCATTTTTAGGAAAAAAATGAGAGAAGTTCGTGTTACTTTTCAAGACTTATCCAAGCCTTATCTTGCCAAAGTGTCCAGTCACACAAACTACAAAAAGTTCCTTGGTATAACGCCCGGAGGTCAGTGTAATAGAGTTCATGAAGTCTTATAATTTTACAGTGCCGTAACTTAATTCGAACCTCGCTTAAATATGCACGTGTCTATACATTTGTTTTGCTTTAAGTCCAAAAAACAAACAAGACTTATAATATGTAAGTAGTGTGCTCATTTGTAATAACTTGCGATAAAAACACCATGCAAAATTTTCTTAAACAACTTGATGTTTCATAACGCATATTTTAACAAACTCGTTCTATATCCTGAGATCACGGATAAAGTTGTTTTATTAAAAAAATATAAATTCAAGACAAGGCATTCAATATAGATGTGTATGTAATTGTATGCCTATATTGGTACATTGACGCAATTTTGTTAGTGTTATAGGTCTACGCGAGTTGTAGATTGTAGAGCTAAACCCCAGAGACATATGTTACTTTATTCTATTGCTACAAAAGCGAATTATATTTGTTCTATTGTAGAAATTATTTACACTTGACCAATCATGTTCTATGTTGACATATCCATATTATAGAAACGTGGGCTACATTAAACAATACGACTGTGAGATTACTAATGAATAATTCATAATACGTCCCTCATTCTTAATATTAAAGTCACTGAACAATTCGTATAATAGGATTTTAACTTCATTATCTTCGCTCTCTTAACCCACATTTCCATGAAATGAAAGAAGATTATGTATTAAGCTAAGCTTACTGTCTGCAATATCTATTTATATGTTTTCATTTAATATGTTAAATAGAGCAATAAAAAATATAACGTTGCACGTTTAAACTGATAAACAATTTAAATAATTCATTGTAATCAAAATAAAATACTTTTGAAGCGCGAATATCACGAATAAACAGAGATAATAAAATTATAAGCATAATATATGTATGTTTATTTAATTGAAAACAATATATTCAACTAGCTGAACCCCGCGGTTTCACCCGCGTTTAAAAAGTAAAAACGAAAACATATTTAAACATAACTGAAATTCCGCTCTACCGCGAGGGGGCCCGCGTCCGCGTGGAGTGCGCGCTAATGATTTTTTTTAATTAAAGTAGCCTATCTTTCGCCTTAGACCTTAAACTATCTTTCAGTAAAAGTCCAGTCAAAATCGGTCCAGCCGTTTAGAAGATTACCCCAGTCAAACAGACAGACAAAAAAATAATTGTATTTTTGTTATAGGTATCGTGTATACTTTCATATGAATTGATTAAAAAGTTGTTATTTTGAAATCACAAACAGACATATTATTATTTTTATAAATATTTATAATCTAAAATTTAAATAACTCTATTTAAATTTGCGCCAGAAGCACACATTTTTGATAAATAAATTAATGAGGTAATAAGAATATAATTTACAATGATGTATTGACAATATAAATCAAAATACATTATTTGTAC
The DNA here is from genome assembly GCA_018251915.1 of Urbanus proteus proteus. Taxonomy (NCBI): domain Eukaryota; kingdom Metazoa; phylum Arthropoda; class Insecta; order Lepidoptera; family Hesperiidae; genus Urbanus; species Urbanus proteus. The sequence continues at coordinate 17,510 of DWPV01000438.1, read as the reverse complement.
TATAGTGAATTGAGTATACAACGCGTTAAATAAACATACTTTTCGTATGATGTGAAAGGCATTGTCATGGTTATGCATACACGCGCTTTCAGTACAGCTTGTTGAAGAAACCATCAATCTACTTAATAATTGTATTATATTACCTATACAAGTAATAAAAACAAGACAAGTATTCAAAATTTGTAATTGAATCAGATTCTAAAGACATAGTCCTGGTCAAAAAAATAATATTTTCGATTAGAAATATTGCAGCCTTTTGTAGTTAAAAATGCGTAGAACCATTATTTGAGATAATCAAGTATAAAACATAATTTAAAAAATAATTTACAGAAATATTCGGAAAATAAAGCAGGAACTGTGATTACCTACAGAGATACAGGCCATATTGGTAGCCAGTTTATCGTTCCGGGGCCATATAATAATGGTTATGTCTATTAAGAAATAATTAATGTTTTGTCGAGGTCCTGCATTATAACAATCGAATATGCTGCGATGATCTGGTTTTCAAAGTACAGAATAGCAGAAGCAATAGGTAATCTGTAGTTACAAGATATTTCTACATGTATTCAAGAATAGCCACGAAAGCAAGTAGATTTCAAAACTTTGAATTATTTAAGTTAGCTACAGATATGCATGTCAATTAGCGACAGATCACAATAGGATTGCATGTTAGTCTGATTATTTCACGATTTAGAGATATCTCAAATGAAGTTATTCCACATGAAAATCTTACTAATATTATAAAGCTGAAAGTTTGTGAGGATGGATGCATGTTTGTTACTCTATAAGTTAAGAACGGCTGAATGGATCTGGATGAAATTTGGTGCAGACATAGACATTAGCCTGGAATAACATATAGGCTAATTTTTATCCTGAGAAAATGTGCGGTTCCCGTGGGATACATTTTTTATCGCTGTGTCAATCTCGCGACATGTTTTTGATTTACTTTTCAAACGCTAGTGAAACCGCGGGGATCATCTAGTAATATGTATAAACTTCAAACAGTCGAAGTTGCGAGCGGTAATCTGGTCTGTAATATCGTATTTAGTAAAATGATTATCGCTGTACAGTCTCCGAGAAGGCTTGATATTTCATATTACGTATTCGTGCAGTTGCGCACAATGTCGTAATCGGTAATGTTGCGATATGTTAATGAATGCCATTTTCAAGTAAAATTACATTTCTCACTGGAAATTACTTAGTCACGGAAATAAATTTCACGCAACTTTCATAGTATTGTTATAGCCTTTTGCTTTTGTGTTATATTATGTATAAGTCAGAGTAATTAAAATTGTTAAAATACTTACCAATATTTTATATACGTAAAATACATCTGTTAAGAATAAGGAAATAATTCGGATTGTTTAAATAATCAAACAAATTACACGCATTGTGAAAGTAGACTCTTTAGATTAGCTAGATTTAAAAACTTTCTTCAGAATAAAAATAACATTTTTGAAAGAATTAATTATTGAAATATCTATTTTTTACGTCCATATGTTGTAAATTTGTAGCTATCTTCTGCAGGTACAAACTTTAAATAGTCAAAACCGCGGTGAAAAGACTAGTACCTAAATTATTTTAATTATTATTCAAGCACACTTGAAGCGTAACAATGTTACCGAGTTGTTTATGTTGTTACGTTAGTTTTGCGTCAAGCATCATCTGCGACAAATTATAGGCACTCGTACAATTAAAATGTGGAAATACTTACCAAACGAAATTTGAAAAAAAGCAGCATAAATAACAATCTATGGACTTTATGATGGCTGAAACATAATTAGACCTGTTTTCAACAAAAATACAAATAGTAGAAAACAAGGATTATAGGTAGTTTAAAGTTTTAAGCTTAGAAGTGTGCTTAAGGATATTTTAATCCGCCAAAATTTTTCTTTATTTTACTGTCGAAGATTATTGAAAATCATTAACGCCTGTAGTCGGGGAGGCGATGGCGGGCGCGGGTGAGCTGTACACGCGTTAACTTTAATATTATAACATCGTTAATTCCCGCTGTTAGCGGATCTCTTCCGATGGGTGCGCAGGCAAGTCGCAAACGCCCTAAATTTAATAAAAATCATTAACACCCATAGCGGAGGAGGCGATGGCGGGCGCGGGCGAGCCGCACACGCCCGACGAGCTGGCGGGGCTCACGCCGGAGCAGGCGGAGCAGCTGCGCGCGGAGTGGAGCCGCGAGCTGGCGCGCGTGGAGGACGAGATCGCCACGTTGCGCACCGTGCTTCAGAGCAAGGTATGAAACTATGGACTATGGAATTTTAGGAAATCCGATCATCGAATAATTATGCAGTGTGCCGTCCACCGAAAAAATCCTAAATAGTTTTTGACTTCTTCAGTCTCTAACTGAGTTCTACCTGAGTTTGGTTACGAATGATATCTATCTCAATAAAATTTGTAAACTAAGTTGAAATTATCTTAAAACAGAACCAGCAAAGATAATCCCCAAGGCAATCCCCTATAATTCTCTCAAAATACATTTCTTAAACAAATAATGAAATATAAAAGAAAACAGTTCTAACCATAAACAATTTTACTCTGTTTAAACTTAAAGTTTAAATAGCCTCAATTATTCTACTTTTATTTATGTTTATTGTCATAATTAACCTAATTTCATCGTAACACGATAAGTATAGAGTATAAAGGGTTGGAATGTCTGGCAACATTTCACAAGTTATTTTTTCAATAAGTTATGCCATTACATGTTTTATTTATGTTGTCTTTATATCCCCCACTGTCGCGCAAATATCTCTCATTACCATAGTCATTGCTGAACACATCCTACTCATCTATTCATTTCCCTTTTGATGTTCCAGTCTATTATAATTCTATGTATATGCCGGCAATATAATAACACATACATACTTATATTTTAGTAATATGAACTACAGATCTCAAATATTCCAGTTCAATTTAAATATTTTTAAACATTCTATATTTTTACTGACATAAATGTATTTTGAGTTTGTTTTGTTTTTTGTAAGAACCCGGTTGATTTATAAATTAACAATTGAAATGATTAAGGACAAGTTGATACCAAGAACTTGGAACCTGCCCAAGTACAATGAACTCCGAGAAAACAATATGGAATCCTGAGAACAGTAACAATGCAAGAAAACACAGGATAGGCTATTTTTGTTGTTTAACAGCGTAGCCGTGTATTTTATTAATATTACGAGACTTATTAACGATTTTCCATTTTCTAGATGCGACAAAGCTCTGAGCTCAAACGGAAACTTGGCATCACGGTGTGGAAGGAGTTAACAGAAGACGTGAATCAGGGTTTGAAAAACGTTAAAGAGAGCCAAGTGTAAGTAATACCGCTCTGCACCAATATCTTTCCAATATAGTTATTATTTCTAGACGGTAGAAGATGCTATATTTCGCACATTTGTTTTGTAGAGGTGGTTTGCTTTGCTCGCTGTATTGATTTTGCTTCAGCTTGACACTTGGTGGAGTTCACAGGTAATTTCGTCCGTTTGATTTACATTTCATTTGTTGCATAACAGTTATCAATCGATAGAATCTCGCGTGGCTGCGCTTACACAGGCTGTTACTGAAGCACCAATGTAAGTACGGTAGTGGTATATACGCATTATTACTTAACTCGCCGTAGTTTTCAAATTTGTGTTGGTGTGGTTTTGTATTCACTTTTTTCTCACTAGCTACAAGTTTATATCTTTATTTGCTGCAGTAATAACGTTTTCTTACCTTAAAATACAATAACCTGCATTCAATTTGTACAATTTATTGTTGACAAACATACACATGTATATCTGTGTGCAGTAGGACTGATGACATCACTATTCTCTAGAACAATATACTATTTAAATATGGTACGAGCATTTAAGTATGTCACTTTGTTTTATAAATTTACACCAAATATCAATACTAGTAGGTATTTCATCAATCCGTGTTTTGTAGTATAAGTTTAATCAGCATTGTACTTAAATAAGTTATATGTATTGTTATCAAAGTTAGAGGCGTAATATTGTACAGTTGAGATGACTAAGAGCAACTGAGTAACGATTATTATCAATATATTAAGACATTTACATATTTTTCACGCACTGGCCGAAAATTTATTTTTTCCAATTTAATTGGTATGGTGAATGGTATCACTGGCAGAGGTCTGCAGTTCAGAAGTCTGCACTCTGATTGCTTTCGACCAGCGCTCCGCATTAGACCAATATCATTAATAGACCTACTTTACATAAGAACTATTTGATTGATGTAAGACCATTAAGTACACGCAAGAGTATATGCGGTTAAGTACTTAATGTTTAGCAATGTGCTAATGGTAGATTTTTAAAGCTGTAGAATGTTCACAGAAATTCTGTGTCTATGTCATAACGAGCACTCTGAAACCTTCAGAAAGATGCAAAAATAGAATAAAGGAGAGGGCTATTGTATGAGGTTGTATTTTACAAATTGTGGCCAAACACAAAAGACACGTCGACCACGACAGCACCGCGGCACATCAGACGATTGTTACGTAACTCGGTTTCACTAACCTCAAGTGCTGCCTAGAATTAGAAGTTTCGTGATATCGTGCAATATTTTTTTGTTCCCCCCTTTTCTTAGCCACAAACCTATTTCGAATTTCAAACGCGATTTGTTCACGCGAAATTAAGACCGTTAATTTTAGTACTTGGGTAATTAATATTTTTTACAATCCAACATTGTAGGTACATTAAATTTGTTCATATGACGCCGATTGCACAATGAGGACTAATTTTTTCAACAGCATGTTCAGGTTTAACTCCTGTTTACATTATTAATTTTACATGACATGACACACGTTTTATAATTATTGTGTTCATAGTGTAAAGTCGTATTTTAAACAGGTGCATGTAAGACTCACTAAATAAACAATAAGGTCAACGCATATTTTAATTTCACACGTTGATACATACCGATGATGTAGAAAATGTCTTTATATTGAAGTAAATGATGGTATTTACCTCTGTGTGCGATGCTCGGATAGTTTTAGTGCAATATTAAAGGTATAAAGTCTTCGTGTCTGGACAGCGTTAACAGAGTCGCCACGCCTACTTATACTTTACTGTAATAAAGTTCCCGTTGATGGTTTCTAGTTTTAATATGAAATTTAATACTTATTATTCATAATACTAGATTATTTAATGAAGGCTTTCCAACTTAGCCCTTATATACAGTTGGTTTAAGTCAAAAGATCATGGGCGGTTTTCCTCCGTTATTATCAAGTAAATTGACTTTCTTGTCTTGTTTGCATCTTGTATTAAAATGAAGTACCTACCTTGAAAACCTTTACTTACTTGACTCAAGTTGATGAAAAGTCTGTATGCTATGCGCTGACCTTAGACACAAACCATTTGCATGAAGGAATATTATTAATCTTTAATTCCAAACCGATGTCATACTCCTATCGAATGTATCAATATATGTGGACACCACAAACGTTACGACATAAATAATAGTGGTGTGTTACAGAAGTACAGTACTGATACCAATCTGTGGTTGCGTAATTGACAATTGCAGCAATTTTGATGTTTAGAAAATTATCTTTGAAGTTACAACAGATTTAATAAATAATGCTAAAGCTTTGCATTACGTCTCTTTAATCCTTATATACCTACTAGGTTATAGTCTACACACGTAGAAAAAAATATTCTGAATAAACACAGCGAATCTAGGTATTGACCTAGGGTGAAGTGAACTTATATTCGAGGTCAATTGATTTCTCATGAGAGTTTGCGCAATAATAACTGCTACGGGCAAAATAGAAATTACATTGTTTCACATTCTTGTACAAAGAAAACAGCGAGCAAAGGTCCTGCACTTGTGATTACTTTTATACCTGTATGTTGTATATAAAGTACTACTACTTACTGCTACTAATAAATTGATGTGTTTGTATAAACCCTACAAATATGTGGCAAAAAAGTTTTCTTGTTTGACACATTTTTTTCTATATTTCTAACATAATACCTGCTGATATATGTATGGCTCGATAAAATCCTTTAACCTTTTAATAAAAGGTATATATTTTTATATGGCTCCTGATTGTCAGGATGTTACACAACAAATTTTTCCCCTCACTAAATGTGATCCTTATGAATGATCCCTAACAAGCAATTTCGAAGATCCTACGTAGATATAGTAAAAGTTATAATATATTGACCAAGTCGTCGTTTCTGATCGACAGATACCAAAAAACTGAATCTGTGATAAAGTCCACTGCTGAGAAGACGACGTCGATCCTGGGCGGCATCACGGCGGGCGTCTCGCACAAGCTCGGCCAGATGCGCAACTCGGAGTCGTTCCGCTCCATCGAGGAGCGTGTGGGCACCGCGTACGAGAACGTCAAGGTATGACCGATGGGTAGTGGCAGTAGGCCATTAGTTTAAGCAAAGTATTGAGCTGTTAAGTTGAAAATATTTTTTGTTACTAATGAAGAAAGAAGTGTCTTTTTGACTATGTTTCTCTTATTGAGTTAAATGTAAAAAACATTGAGTTGGTTTGCAACTGAGTTTTGTTTTTAAAAGAATTTTAAATTTTCTCAGTTGTTTGGCCTGTTAAGTAATTGTTTATTACATTTACATATTGTTACAAATATGTAGTATAGTATGAATATTCATATGAAAGCACATAATTAATTATCGCACATGTGGGATAAAATAAAAATGTTACAACAGCAGTTTACGTAACAGAATTAGTCTTTAGAATCTATCTAGATCTTGCAAAATAATCAGCTAGGTACTATTTTCCAAGTTGAATTTTGAGCCAAATAGAGTACCTACCTATCACATTGTAGAGTTTTTACGGAACCTTAATTTGAATTTTGAGTCAGTATACCTACCACATTGTAGAGTTTTTACGGAACCTTAATTTAAATTTTGAGTCAATATACCTATCACATTGTAGAGTTTTTACGGAACCTTAATTTGAATTTTGAGTCAATATACCTACCACACTGTAGATTTTTTACGTAACCCGTGGGCGCGTGTCGCGTCGTTTATTTTTCAAAGCGTTCACATTTGCAGGGTAAGGTCGCGTCGCGCTCCAACTCCACGCAGAGCTTCGACGAGGCGCTGCGCGACGCCTCGCGCGCGGCCAGCGGCGCCACCTCGCCCACCATCCCCGAGGACAAGCCGCTGCCCTAGGCCGCCGCCCCCCGGCCGCAGCCCCCCGGCCTCCGACCCCGCGGACACCGGACCACACACACACACACGCTGCGTAGCTTAAGGGTTGCAAGTTGCTGAATTTATTGATATCAATCCGTATTTGAGGCCTAAGTATCGATAGGCGATAATTTTGAATATGAAAGCGAAATTATCGATGTCGATAATTCGAAACCGCGGAAATTTTAATAGGAACTCTTTTTTATCACAAGTAGCGGCTATATTCTATTTGATCTTTTGCTGCCGGTAATTACAACTGGTTGACCATTGTACCAATTTTGTAGAACATAACAGGATCAAAGTCAGAGCGTGCTCAACCCTGACTGCCTACCGCAAGCTTTGTATTTGTTTTGCCGTCTAGAATAAAAAAGGAGACATTTGACAGCTGTATGCACTTTCCAATCATCTTATCAATGCTGCACAGCTCTAACGAAACTGTGTGAACATAAAATTTGGCAACACCTACGTCATCTGAGCGAAATATTTGTGGACTTGAAAAACATCACTCCCAGCGTCGAATTAAATTTGTCGCTAACAATAATAATGTTATGTCAATAAAGAACGACTTAATAAGTGAATACTTAAACAGATGGAATGTAACACATGTGAAATGCATTCCAATGTTGTCCACAGGTATTTAGACAGTACATACTTGTACATTGTTTTAACTGCATTAATTGGTCAACAACGGCGGTAATTAGTTTATAGTTTTATTATTGTTATTGGTACCGTAAAACAGTTCCATTATCGGCACAAACAAATTACTTGTAATAAAACATTGTTGTCGGATCTCAAAATATGATTTAAAAGGTTAAGACTTCTTAAAATCTGGTAAAAATACATACTTTTCTGCTGTTACAAAACTTATCAATTTGTAATATAAAGTAACATTAAAATACTGATAATCTTTTGTTTCTGTGGATACTGAATTTAAAGGTACCGCTAAAATTAGTAAAATTATTGATATATTACTTGATATATTCAGTGTAAACCCTGCAATAATTCACTTGTTATTAGATTATTGTGAAATTGGGTATTATATTAGCGTGTGTTTTCTAATGGTACTTAATACTTCTTTGCAACTTTAGTTTTAAAGTTTTGCTTAGTATTACATTTAGCAAGTTATTATTTCACGCTTGAATTATGTATATGGCTACATAGATATTCATACTACATACAATAATTTTCAAAGGTATTGGTCGAATTGAGAATGTTGAGGTGTTCGCGGTGCGGTAGAACGAATAACAATTTAGTATAGTAAGAGACTGCTGGTTAAAGCTTAGTATAATACTATAATGGAATGTATCCACAACTATTCTATTGATTCTATTGTCTTAACATAGCATTCCATACGATATTTATTGAATTTGTGTCTATATGTAAGGTTTGCCTGCAGAGCTTTGAAGAGAGGTTGGTAGTTATATATAAAAACAGAATTTCCACGTTATGTATTATTAACTTCTCAAGAAACACTTTTATATAAATTATATACATGTTGATATCACAAAGTTGTAAATTCATATAACATGTAGAGTATGTTGACATGTATAGTGTAAGACATAATAACTTGCCGACGCATGTTGTCCAGTTTGGAAATATAAATATGATATTTTTATAAGATGCTTAGCTTTCCTTTACTTATAAAATATTTCCACTATTTACATTACCTTTTTCAAAATGGTAAATAAAATTTATGTATTAATGTTGATGTTTCATTTGTTGTTTAATTTACATAAGACATTATGTTTACTTTGTCACCACTGTACATTGAAAATAATGGGAAACATTACAATATAAATATCAAACCTATTTAGTGCATCGTGTTTTAAAATAAATACGGCTGTGTGGAACTAGGCAGAAAAGGTATCTTTAATATCAAATAATTGAAAATAGACATTTTTAAATAAACATATTGTATTAAGTCCCATACATTTTAAGATATTGCCGAGTGATCATACTACTTTTATTTCATATTTTGTAAAAACCACGTCGTAATTTGTCTACATTACAAGTGTGTATGTAATACTCAGCATAAATGCTAAATTATGTTAATTAATGTATACAGGATGATATTTATTTCATGGTTGATTATTTTAGGATTATTCAGTTATTGTATTGATTGTTTTTTACAGTTACGATAAGTAGATAGTAAAGTTAAATTTTAAAATAGTGAAAATACTTTTGTCAGTTTAACTAACCAAAAGTAATGCATTATTTAGTAAGTAATTAAATTTTAAGGTTATTTTTTTTCGTACCTATGTCCAAAGAAATTTTTATCTCAAGTTTGTTAATGTTCAAAATTATCAATATCTTGAGCTGCTTAATATCAGGGAACATATTCAAGCAGTGCCTACATTCTTTATACATACAAATATAAATTATGTTAGAGCATAGGCATATTATTAAGGAATTGCTAAGTTCATAAAACACTTCCAAAATATATTTATCTTCCGAGAAATAAAAACCATCCATGTATATTGTACATCAAACATCAAGAGAATATTTTACAAACATGAAATTATTACTCTATAATTCTGAACAACAAGCCTCCAAAATGCTACTTATCATTTAAGAAATGTTTAGGGAAACAATTAGAAAAGTAACCAAATTTTTTGTTTCTTATCTACATTTTCAAATTATATTATTCATATTACAAACTAAATCGTTTAGGTACGTATACATACATCTTTAACGTATAGTTTTACGGCATAAATCAGATTGAATTTTAAATAAAATGCTATTTATTTACATGAAATAATTTTAGATTTCATTTTGAGATATCAAACTTTTTTTTAAAACATAAATCGTCTTTCTCGGAGTATCTGCTGTGGCCATATACTTTGGGTTTACTCTCATAGTCTCCAAATAAAGTTTCCAAGATTATTTTGACTTTTTCAACTTTATAGTAATAGGGTTTCGGATAGATTATGGTAATCTGCACTGATTATGTCAACAATGCGTTTTCAACGAATGTCTTGTGCAGTATGTAATTACTAAGATGCCAATGTATTTATATCAGATGATTTATACGTCGTAGATTTAATTTTGCTGCCGACTCATCGCATATTAAATCTGTCACGGTTCTTCACGCATGACCATCTTAGAACGCACACTTATTAAAGAGAAGTCCGTCTGATTGGATTTTATGTACCTTTTTTAATTTAAGGGACTTAATTCATGACTACATAAATGATGAAATTTGATATTTAATATTACCTTAATATAGACAAAAAAGGACATAGGTAGTACCTAAACGATTTAAATAAAAAATATAAGAACGCTGCACACTAAAATTATTTATACATAGTCTCAGAGATCACAGGTTCCAGCAAATAAGTAAGACTGTGAATATTCTTCGAGAGGACAGGTGGGACCTTTATATTAGAAAAAATATAGCATAGTAGTGTTTCACTGAACGACCACAACGACTGTGGTTCATTTTAATTACATAATCGCTTTCAATGATTCATAAAAAAAGAAAGCGATGGTCGGAGTGGTCATTAAGAAAAACACTGACATTATTTTACTTAACTGATTTTTATGACGCTCAATTTCCAAAAGTCGTCACAATACGGAATTGGTATAGTTTTTACATTTCACCAAGGCACGTGACCTGATTTAAGCGTACATTCTACTGCGCAACAAAATGAGAGGTAACAACTATACCAGTGAATACATTACAATAGAAATCTTACAATCGACAACAAACTTGTCGAATTGACGTTTGCTTCGTTACTTTCTGAAACTTTACCTTTTACTGGGTAGTTTATAGATTGCAAACACTACATAAATGCAGTATTTTTATACGTGTTACTCTTTTAGGTAAGGTACACTGAATCGGAAGATGAACTTAATTTATGGTTGAAAAGTTTCTAATGCAGAAGTGATTAAAATATGTAATAACCATTGTTATTAAATAAAACGTTTATTAAATAATATTACATCAAAACGCAGATTGAGCGCTTTAAACATCATCCGTCAAGTTCCATTGTTACCCTGCACGAAGAAATTTGGAAACTATTTTACGATCTAGGTATAGTAAATCCTTGAATCTATACAATTAAAGCAGTTTAATGTGCATAAAATAATTATTCTATTTGTATGCGGTGCTTTAAAACATACAAACGTCCAATATGGTCCAATATTAATAACAATTCTTTATTGAACACAATTCATAATGATTAAAAAGTGATACCAGCTGTCGCCCGCCATGCGCGGGCGCCCGGGAAGCTTGGCCAAAGTACACGTCGCACCTTTCTCAATAACCTAATATAAAACTGACGTAGTCAGTAATTATGGGAAAGAAAAATCCAATCATATAAAGCAAAACTTAAAAGTTCATTAAGTATGGTCTTCAATATAATGTTTCAAGATAAAATCACACCAATTTTAGTACAAAAATAACAAGCAAGTATTTATGTAATCTACGTGAAAACACTATTAAGTTATTCTTATGAGTAATGTCATTTTATTCTAAAGATGCGACAATCATTGTTATCATCAGAATAACTGATTACATAAGATAGAGCTAGATATTTAGCGATTTCATATTTTGGTCAGGCTTCCTCCTATGGAGATGATATTTCATATCAAAACATTAAATTATAAAATACATAAGTGTTAATAAAAATACTTAAAAACTAAAAGGCGGCAAAGAAAATTACTTTTGGCCTGAAGTGGGATACTAGTATAGTATAATTATAATATTGCATGCCGGACTAAACATCTAGATATTAATTAATAGTAAGTGCCTAATAACTACAAATATTCCTCGGTTCGTTTCGCTTTCTCTAAATCTATACGTTAATTGTAAAGCGCCAATGATTTTTAACATAGAAGACTAATAATGTGTATTTTAACTAATTATATTTATTGATTTTCTTCTTATTATAGAATAGAATAATAGAGTACTGGTCTTTTGTTACATATATAGGGTTGCCAAAATCGAATAATTAAGGTAACCCCGGATTTAGGGCATGCAAAATACAGTTTGTTCATGATTGTCCCATATGTAATGTTGTTGTCAAAATACTACACTTTGACTGTTATAACAATTTACACTTTCCTACAAAATATGACAAAATTACCAGGTTTTTTAAAGAACCTTAATTTAGCAACCCTCACAATCGTACTTATCTAATGACGAAGATTCACATGAGTTTAAGATTCTGGTGTTCCAGTATTGTTCCATTAAATATCCGCCATCAATAACAATTGATTTGACATCGATTAATATAGGTACATGCTATAAAATCCTACGAAACATCTGTACAGTACATGTAGCACAATTTCTAATTAAATAATTATTATGACTGAATATTTGCAAAATATGCGATTATGATTTAGAACGAGTAACTAGTATTGAACCTTTTGAAATCACCATCATTTGTACCGCTTAATTTATTATAAGATGAATTAAAGCAGTGTGATCGAGTTATCTAAAATATATTTTATAAAAAATATTAACGGTCGATTTCTAACGCCACATTTTTAACGCACTTATACAATACGCGAAGTCAACATACTATTTGGAACGTGTTATTATTATACATAAATTTTCACGGTTCAAGAACGGACAGATTTTTAAAAATTCACTTACATCTAACTGTAGCCACATCCCTTGTTTAGATTCTTAAAAATATTAAAATAACTTATTACAAGTATGCCTACATTCTACGTTACATCGATATATTAGAAAATGGGCTAGTGCTGTGACGTAATACATTTTGTCTAAGAGAAATAAGGCAGGTATTAAGTAACAAAATTAGCACGTTCTTACAATCAGATACAGCAACCAAAAACATATAAGTTGGATAATCCGTATAAAGTTCGTCGCCCTATTATCGTGTTGCGGACCGCAAGCGCCACTCAACCTTAAACGGTTGGGATTTTATAATAAATCTTTAAAAAAATATATTTGGTAATGATGTCATTGATGATAGATGATAGGCTGACTACAATTGATATTGTTCAGCGTTTAAGTATACCATTTAATACAATTATCTGATGATTTAAGATCAATTTTAAATAGATAATGCAATCAGAATTTAAAATATCAATTAATATAGGTCTAAACTTGTTTGGCCTAAACTACAATTTAACTCAAAATAAAATTGATTAATAACTCAAAATAAAATTAATAACATTGATAACTAAGGATTGCGGCAAGTGTCTGCCCTGGATCAATTTCCATAGACCGGGTTTATAGAAAATTATGTTATTTTGTAGTAATATTTTAAGCACCCATAGGACTAATATCTTTAAAACCGTTGCGGTCGAGTGGACGTATAGCAGGTGCCGGATAAAATAATGAGCGACGCACTTTACTATGAGAGCTTGCTTCATCCTTTCGTTTCTCAATAAAGTGAACATTTATATTTATTACTATTCTTATATCGAAATCTTGTCTTATTTAACAAACGACATTCAATGACAGCAGAGACCGAAAGAATTTAATGCAAGCTCATTACTCGAATCCTAATAACATTTTAAGTAAGATCGTATATTAAAATATCAAAATATGTTGTACAAACGTACCCTTAGGGCCGATACACATGAAGCGGTGCTGCAACGCAACGTGTTTGGCATGTACCGTTGCAACAGCGCGTCGTAAAGAATGCCTCTGCTAAGACCACTTTTTGACAAAGGTCTAATATACGGGGTGACACATATTTCTGCATTGCGACGGGCAACCGATTTTACGGGTGTACACTGCAATGCTCCTATCTGTGTCGGCCCTTAGCCATTGAACACTTAAATTATACTAACTCTGCACTATTCGTCTGATGGTCACCTGAGGGCATGATGTAAATCGAAGTACGTGGTCCATCCGTAACGAGACACTTAACGAACTAACTACTTACTCTAGTAACGTGACATCAATGCAGCTTACATACGACACTTCGAGAGAAAATAATAACTCACACTTACAATATAGATTTTGTAGATTATTAAAATATTGTTAGAAATAAGTTTTATGGTATTTGGCCTTCATATACTACCAATGAATAGGTTAAAACTTATTATTATTAAACGTCATGTAGTTAAAATAATATTATCTTATCTATACAAGAATAAACATAGACAAAATATTTTTAATCGAGCAATTTTGTTTTTGATAACTACTGAAAATTGATCGAGTTGTCTATTGCGCACTATAAAATGTATAAAAGTTAAACAATATTTTCCAATAAGAAAAATAAAATATTGAATAATTGCAATTATTTCTGTGCCATCGATTCTTTGTAGCTGTTGGTAGCTGCTAGCAGATAGCTACAGTAGTAAATTACTATTTTTTCATAGCAAATTATATTCGTCTAAATTACAACAGTAAATACTGTATGGACAATCCACAAGATATTTTCAACAATACAGTCATTTACATATCCATAAATAACTCCAGATTTATGGATATGTGAATCTGGTATTATAATTGTAACGAAAAGTCATGTTTTTTAAAAATTAGGTATAAATATCTGGCTTCTCCATGATTATAGTTTCGGTCTGTTACTTGGGATACATTGCATTTTAATAGTGGATTAAAGCCTTCTGAGCCATGAGATCAATGTAATAGTTTAAAGGCATAATAGTATATAATTCTGTTGAGAATAGTTCTGATTTGAAGGGGACTCTGACGAGGGAAATATAAGTTAGAACCAGAGAAATAAGTTAGAATTTAGGAACTGTTTCTCAGAATTATTAACATATCTGAGCCCGACCACGGGTAGAACCACCTCAAGATTTCCATGGTCAGGAACAACAACTTCTTGGGTGATGAAGGCTCTTTTGCTTTAAATACCCCGTTATATATGGACAATGACTTATAAAGTCACAACTATTCACTGTCGTAATTGAGATCAAATAATTGGAGCTGTCGTTAAACTTACAGTAATCCGATAAGTAATGGCAACAAACAATTCTAAACAAAAAATATTAACTACTTAGGCACAATTAAAAGCTTAACTGTCATACTGTATTATGATATGCACTTATAGTCATTTTAAATTAAGCAGATCAAGTAAGACCGCGTGTATGAAAATATACTTACACAGTATAAAACTCATCTAAGTTAAAGTGGGTACTGGCCAGAAACATTTTTTCTGTACACACTTAAATTGTTGTGCTTAAATTTTGATCAAACATTACAAACACAAATACTGTTCGAAATTGTTATAACTTACCCGCGTCGTACTCGTGTATTTTTTTAGCTGTGTGCGGAGTAACGAACGAAAGCATCTAGCGCCTTATAAATACTTTAATTTTCTGTACACACAACTCAAAAGATATATTACATTTGTGTTGCCCATAATTTTTAAATACTTATATAATACTCGTTATGAGTTGTTGCATTATGTATGGGAAGTTAACGTTTTCACATGTGCACGTGTTCAGAAGTGTATCTTATGTAGTATCAAATGTTTTTGGTCAGCACCTAACTTTAAATACAATATGTAAAAGATTGCGGACCGTTTAATATTAACCTTCAGAGACCCTACACGCCCACCAGTCCAATATCCATCGCGCGACCGATGAAACATTAATAAATTAATATTGATATCACATGATACACTCGAGTTTAATTATTGCGAACAATATATACTAATGAGTTATTACTGCAACGTTATCTTTCGTATATATAATTATACAACAATGTATAATTGCTTTGTAATTCACATAATATTCTACTAATCGTTCACCAAACTTACACGAAAATACAGCGAGTTTCATTTACCAAAATATTTTATGACTAAAATAGGCGGAATAAAGATATCTTTTTGATCAACTAGTGAACAATATTTCTCGTACGTCGAATATAACAAATTGTTACAACCTAGCATCGACCATGTCTTTAATAACTTCAAATTGTAAACTTACGTTAAAGATTAATTAATTTATTGATAATTAAGTAAAATTATTAATTAAGTAAAGTGAAGTTTAGTTAATTTTATAATAATTAAGTAAATTAATACCCAACACAAAAAGTCCATTTTACTTTGGTAAATAAACCCGCATGATTGGTCTGGTAAGCCAAAATGTACATAAATTTATAGGTATATAGTATTGCAAAGTCGCACTCAGCGTCTATATTACATATTCCAAAATACACTAAGAACGATGCAGCATTAACTCTTTAAAAAGGCAAAATATTGATAAATACATAAAAAATGTATTGATGTATATGGCGCACGTCAGCTGTCACACAAAGCGGCTTTGTCAAAAATAACGTATATAATTTGATCTATTACACTTAATATAATGTGACCGAGACCCGGCGATTTACCATAATAAGGCTCTATTCGGTGACGTCACCGCCACCTTTTGAAACGATAGATATAGAATAGTCACAAACTACATTAAAGATACTTATCCTACACTTATGTAGTTCCGAGCTCGAGACGGATGCGTATATAAAATAAAATTTAGAATATACAGATGGCATCAATACAGATATGCAGATGAGGTGTTCGGTCTACATGAAGTACAAATTTCGAGCTCGAAAACGCATTAAATATTATCTTTACAACACGAAGTGCGACGATAGCACACACAAGGACAGTTTGGACAGCCGCGCGACGTATACCAACTCGAGTACCCCGTCACTAGTGCGACACCAGGCGACAAGGAACAAAGGAAAGTAGATTCGGTAAGCTCGAAACTATATTCCAAGCGCAATCTCACATGATATACCAGCGAGGAGACAGGGGAAAGAGAGTTCGACGAGCTCGAAAGCTTTCCGCGCGATGACACCGCACTTGATCGAGATGGGGTAACGTAAGCTCAACGAGTCCATCTCACGCGTCAACGTTGAACGCATGCAGCGACACGGCGTAACGGGTAGCAAACACATGCTGGTCTACGCGAAGTACATGACCTTCTTGGTGACCGCGTGGACGGTGATGGCGCGGGCCATGGCGCCGGGGGTGCGGTCCTCGCTGCAGGCGGACTGGTGGCTGCCCTCGCCCGAGTCGTGCTCCTTCTCCACCAGGTGGTAGCGTGCCCTGAACGCGACCAGGTGCGCGTAGTACGCCGGCGCGGGGATGGACACCGAGCGCGTGCAGCGCACGTACGTGTGGCACAGCTGGTACGTCAGGCACTGCAGCTCGTCCGAGCCGAAGTGGTTGTCGTCCCACAGCACGTGGTAGTGCGACGGCCGCGACGTTCCCTAAACACATAACATATATACATAAACACCATAATATACACATATTGTTAATTTAATTGTTTTTCCTTAAATTATTTCATTTTCTTAGACGTTCACTCTAGACAGAGTGGTCGTGGTTTCACAATGATGCATCTAGTTTAGATGATGCAGCCTGTGCAATGCATCCCTACTTG
>DWPV01000437.1:0-29175 GCA_018251915.1 Urbanus proteus proteus | reverse complement strand
GAACAAACTATATCAATTACATAATGCAAGAGCGAGATAACTGTAACCATCACTTCGCCGTCTTCTCTTCAGTAGTTACGCAAAAAGTAAACAGTTTTTGAATGCGCAGGGCCTATCTATGGTAAAAATCTTTGATCAGGTGTGTTTTAGCATACGCACCGTGGCGCGCGGTGGCGGCGTCGCAGCGTCGCCGCCTACTCCGCAGCTCATAACTTGTGGTTGCTGGTGAGCCACGTGAGCCCCTCGTACAGCCCGTCGCCGGACGTCGCGCACGACGGCTGCACGTACCAGTTGCGGTCGCGGATGCGCGTCAGACCGAGCTTCTCTTGGATCTCGTGTGGTTTCATTGCTGGAACACGGTTGGCGTTGTGGGGATTAGAAAAAAAAATGCAAGGTAGATATTATGATCAACCGATCAATTAAAAATATGCAAGGTAAAGTTTTGACGTTCAAAAAATGTTCTATAGGAATCAAGTTTGAATAAATGAGATTTGAATTTGAATTCAACCAGTACGCCATTTTTGGGAGTTCGTCGTATAGGATTTAAATTGACAATAGCAGAATGCGCAATTAGAAGTGTAAAAACGCTCTTAATGCATATATCATAAAAATACATAAAAAAATATTAGTCCATCATCTAAAACAGATATTTGAGGTAGGTTCTCACGCGTACTCGTATAACAAAAATTCAATCCCACCCCTTGACTATCACAAAAACAAATCAGATGAACAAATATAAAGGTGTTTTCGTTTATGAAGAAGAAAACAGCGAAGATGAATATGATCGCGTCGCGCATCTCTCAGTCGTTGATGATCCTGTTGAGCTCTTGCCGCCCCACGCCGATCCGGCTGTGGTCCACGCAGTCCACTACGAATATCAAACCTTGAATAGTTACCTAGAAACTTTGAGAATATTACCGTCAGGCAAGTCCTGCTTGTTGGCGAAGATGAGTATGATAGCGTCACGCATCTCGCGGTCGTTGATGATCCTGTGGAGCTCTTGCCTCGCCTCGTCGATACGGTCGCGGTCCGCACAGTCCACGACGAATATTAGACCTTGGGTACCTGGAATGTTATGTACAAGTCTTTTTAGATCATTACACAACCATATTACGTAAATACCAGTTTGGATGACGTTATGTCAAATTAAAGACATTTCTACAGTTTGCGAAGGTGGTGGAACCCTTGGGGTTCGACTACGGCGGCACCACCGCCACCTATTTCTACCTTTTAACGGCTGTGTTAAGCACTGCTGTGTTTTGGATTGAAGGGTGTGGTATGAGACATATTTATCAGAAGCGTGCCAACTTAGTCCTCAGGGGTAGCAACGCATCTGTGGCCGACCTCAGGTAACACTCTGTTCTTATCTGGGATCGATTACAAGTGTCCATGGGTAGCAGTGGCCACTTATCATCAGGTGGACTGCATGCTCGTTTGCTACTACCATGTATAATGTTTATTTTGTTGATAGAGAGGCGCAAATTAATTTCAATCACGAGTCTTGGATCATCACAGTTTCAATGGATATTCTCGAAAGAGAGAACATCAGATCTAGAATACATATGCACTTGCATTTGGATTAACACTAGTAATAATTTCACAATCACATTAGTATTTATCTCCAACTTCCACATATGATACGATATATGGCAACCCTATTCCCGTTTAATAACACCTAACATGAAGCCATAAAAGTAACATTGTGTCACGTCAAGTCGCGTGACAGGCAGCTCGTACACTTCGGAGAGAAAACATCGCGAAGTCACATCTAGATCATTTCACTTTTGCTCAGCTTCACTCAACTAGACTAATAGAAAACCATGTACAGAACATTGTATAAAATAGGAATGAAATTACAAGAACATATTGCGTAAGCGATGTGTGATTAGTATTACAAACAGAAACTGTTAAAATGATAGTCATAAAATTATTATTAACAAAAGTGCACAATCACTTATCGACTAAAGGCTAAATGATCAATGCCCGTATACTTCTTATTTAAAATAAAATTGATATCATCTGTAATCAATCTGTAATCCACGTATTTTGTAATCAAGCCACGATAGTAGGTCCTTTCTGAGGGTGACCACAGGTGCGATACCACCCGATTACGTTGGAATAACTCTTATAATTGATTTCTTACCACACAGCTTTTCTATATATACGAGTACATATAACATCATAATCATTAGAACCCACAGCTGGACACGTATATCCTTTACTGTGACAATAATTTAAATCGTAGTCTACCAAAATTCAAGGTCATATAGCCTAGGTCAGATAGGTAGACTAGAGAACTTATTTACAAGAATAATGTTTAATTGTTAAATAAATAATTGTTTTCTAGTTGCTTAGTAGTACGCTACTTCCTAGCTCTGAGATGCATTTGGGATTCAAATCCAAGAACCGATGTCATAAGATAAATGCAATAATATTTACCTGTATAATAATGCCTCCAGAGCGGTCGTATCTTGTCCTGCCCCCCGACGTCCCACACGTTGAATTTGACGTTCTTATACGTAACAGTTTCCACGTTGAAACCGACCGTGGGTATCGTTGTGACTGACTGGCCTAATTTTAATTTATATAAAATAGCTGTTGGTTTATTGTTAAGTAATTATGTATAAGAATAAAAACAATATACATATGAAGGGTACTACACATTTATCGTATATTTTTTAACACAACACATTTTTTTTAAATATTTTTTGTGTCATAAAAAGTTGTACGGATTTTACATTAGTAATACTGTGACACCGATATTTTACTGCCAACAAAAAGTTTATTCACGTCTATTTTATTACGACTAATTGGTAAGTAGAAAGTAAACTATCCAAATTTTTCTGCAGTATCAAAAAAAGTAGTATCAAAGTAGTAGAGTAGCAAATTGAACTAAGTGAGAGACCACAAACTTCACGCTTTTTAAATTCCTATCTTTGAACAGTGAACTACATAAACCATCAGAAAAAGTCACTGTAGCCTATCTTTCACCAAATTCAGATGAGCCATACATGAAGTCCCTAATACACGCCTTATTCCCTTTACTGACTTGGAATACCTCATGATCATCACCATTCAATCGAACATCCTACTACTACTACGAGATAGAACTACCTACATCTTAATCTACCTTAATCTTCACAAGTATCATATATCATACGACATTCGTCAATTGCATTAGTTCATGGTCAATGGTCATTTAGCTAACTGCATGACAAATTAACGACCGGCGACAATAACAAATTTTCTAAATACTAGACAGCTTGAAACACAATCCGGGCCACGCTTCACTGCGGGTCATGTTACAAGTGCCCCATTTTATATCTGGGCCATACTAGTTTCTTTATTCTACTTTCTTAGGTATATAAATGTTATCTAAAACGTATTTTATAGTCGAAAAGTATACAGTAGAACCTTCTTAAAAGTAATAGAATCCGACGTGGGTCGTTTGCGACGTCAACATCGTCTATTCTGCCTTATTACAATCATGTTAACCGGTGCTGTGTCCTTATACTCCTGATTGAAACGTTATGGTTAGGAAAAGACACACGGTGCATTTCTTGTAACGTCCCAGGGCAAAAATGTATGCGGGCAACCCCAGGTAGACCTATTTAGTGACAGGGATTACCGCAAATCATTTTTGATGTTTACTTGACACAAATATGCTTCCTGGACGGCATCGGCAGTGAGCTTTTACAATAAAAGTATTAGTATTACGGATTAACGGTCTGACGCGCAACGAGTCCCGGGTTCGATTCATGGCCAGCCAAACATCTAAATGATGAATTTACAGTTCTGTCCTGGGTCGGGATGTTTGCGTATTCGTGTATGTGTATCCATGGCACCCACGACTACGACGTATAGAAAGCGATTTTTTTATATACATTATTATAAAATCACTCGCATCTTATATAAATTTATTTAAAAGAATTACGTAATGAATGCAAATTCATTTATATACACTCGTGTTATGAATATTCTAGCCATAATATATATATAACTAAGAATCACGCTAACTACCTAAACGTGTGCGAGGATATACGTCTACTAAGGACCTACGTACTTTATCTAGTGGAAAAGTTGCACTTCACATTTCCATAACGAGTAGGCAAACTTGGTTGACTTAACCTTTCCTTACACACACATATCCTTTCCTTATTAACACAAGAACACGACGATTTTATAATTGAAAAGATATCTTGAAGATAATATAGAATAGTTATTAAAATGTAGAAACTGACAGTTCAATCGGGAAGGTACTAGCGCCACGCCTATTTTTCACATGGAAATCCTAATGTCTACATATATGGCCCTGGGCGACAATGAGTTTGCTGCCATTTACCTAACATCAGATGGACTGCATGCTTACTTGCTACATACATCAAACTTATATTAAAAAAAATAAGTGCCCTATCTATAAATTTATTATTTAAAAGTAAGTTCCAAACATGTAGGTTAAAACATACTTTCCATTAATATTTCAAGTATATCCGCTTACGACTAAAGTGCACTTATTCCTAATCCGATTAATGCCTTGAAGTGGGAAAAACTAAAATAGGTCATACGACGTGGAGAAAAAGATAAACTTTATACTCGTGAAATTAAATGCGGCGTTTGCGTTAACGTGAACGATAGTAGCAAACAGTTTCAATTGACAAATTAATATAAATGACACGAATCCATGAAACTACGAGATAAATGAGTGTTAAACTGTTTCTGTGATTAATGGGAATCGGCCGAATCAACGTTGAAAGCGACAAAAACTAAAAATAGATTAATTGCTGATATCTATACAAATAAATAAAATTGAAGTGTGTGTTTGTAATTTAAAAATAACATTTTTTTACTCAATGCATATGAAAGTATACACGATACCTATAAAGAAAATGCAATTAAAAAAATGTCTGTCTGTTTGGCTGAAGTAATCTTCTAAACGGTTGGACCGACTTTGACAGGACTTTCACTGGAAGATAGCAGAAGGTGTAAGGCGTAACAAAGTTTATATGTATAATAACATCCATTACATAGTAGAGAAGCGTGCGAAACCGCGGGCAAAAGCTAGTCACTAATAAATAACAATTGTCGCGTTAACGACATTTCAGTGGACGAATATAAATGATTCAAAGTAGGCATGGTTCCAAAATACCGTACCGTGACTACACACCGTTTCCATTCATTTATCATACCATATCAATACATGACGATATAGTCAACAGCAATAACAAAACCAAGCAATCGACATATGTAGCAAACTAAACACCAAAAGAAAAATCCAAAGATCTGTCTTGTTATATTAGCAGAATACACTTGCCGAGACAAGACGCACTCGTCTAAACTAAACTGAACACCAGTAATGTGTGAAACCAGTGAATTTACTACGAAAGCTACATTGGTAACAGAACAGGCCTTTCTTCTGTTATCGATATAAGAACAGTCGTATCTGTCAATATATCGGTGATATAAGAACAAATAATCACTTATGCAACTTTTTAAAGTAAAACTGAAAACGGGACAACGAATTGCCTACCTAGTTCAGAACCATGAAACGACGAGGCAACCGACGTACAAATAAACTTCCGTAATGAATGACAATCAGCTGGTACGCCCGGTACCCTGTTATGTATTGACGTTGTCCTTTATAAAGGCAATCCCGTTCAGTACATTGTTTGTCCCGCAACCCGCTAATTGAGACTTCGCGAGCTCCAACCTCATAATCCAATTTAACAATACAACGTGTATTGTTATTAACTAGCTAGCTTTGTTCGACGTTGTAATTAGGTAAAATATTAATGAGTAAATTGTATTAGGCGCGGAATACTGAAGGACACGACATTTCAGGCATTTATTCGTATTTCATGCTAGCTGAGCCCCGCGGTTTTATCCGCGTTTAAAAAGTAAAAAGAAATATATTAAATCAAAACTGAAATCCCACTAGCCCGCGAGGGGGCCCGCATGCGCGTGGAGCGCGCACTAATGCATTTTCATTTCAAATATTTCTTAATTATGTTACGCCTTAGACCTTCAACTATCTTCCAGT
Source organism: Urbanus proteus proteus (assembly GCA_018251915.1). Taxonomy (NCBI): domain Eukaryota; kingdom Metazoa; phylum Arthropoda; class Insecta; order Lepidoptera; family Hesperiidae; genus Urbanus; species Urbanus proteus. The sequence goes on along the minus strand of DWPV01000437.1, from coordinate 23,138 downwards.
GAAAGTCCTCTCAAAATCTATCCAGCCGTTTAGAAAATTACCTCAACCAAACAGACAGACAATTTTTTTTAATTGCATTTTTGTGATACGTATCGTGTATACTTTCATATGCATTGAGTAAATACTTGTTTTTTTGAAATCACAAACAGACGCTCGATTTTATTTATTTGTAAAGAAAATTGATACGACAGTAACTGAACGAACTATAATTGCGTAACATTAAATAAGCAGTACCGATGGCCATATTAATAATGACCACCGTACTGTGCTATAGTTTTACCTTGGTCTATATATTCCTCATGTCATGACATGCCTAATGTAACTTCCATCAATATAACAGGATAAAATATCTCCAACTATCTTTATATCATCGATAAATATCACAGTGTCTAATATGACCACCTTGAATGTTTGTACAATATTCTCACTTTCCGTATATTAGTAGATAAATAACATTCTGTCGCATTTGTTGATCACAGCTTAGAATAACTTGAATATCACATGTGAATAGTTTATGTAAATTGTAAAGGATACTAGTCTTTCCGGCAGCGTCGAGACCGAGCATCAATATCCTCATCTCCTTGTTGCCAAAGATCTTCGATAGCAGCTTCCCCATTGCGTCGAGCTCACCTCAACCGCACAACTGAAATGGAAGAAAAGTAACAATTAGGCTTGGGTCTGAATACTTCACGTAGCTGTCGATAGTTTCCAATGAATTGCGAGTGGAGTCCCTTCTTCGTAACAAACCACCATTCAAACCTAACCTAACCTAACCTTTAAATGGTTTTATAAAAATCAACTAACTGAAAATATAATACTATTAATTTGAACTACAACGTATTTATCCAAATCATCGGTTGAAGTAATCAACAAAAAATATTAATTTAAAATTATAAAGAACAAATTACAAAGCAGAGTTAAGAACATTACAATAACAATAAATAAAGTCTTGTAGAGTGCTAATTATCGAAAAGCACTTACAACACCATCACTAACTAGTGTCAGATTAATTAGACGACGAAGGTTAGATGGCGATCTTGTTAGGGAATATCAGTAATTAGCACGCTAAGGTGGAGCATCGAGGTCGATCTATGTTTGGAAGATGAACGTTACAAAGAACTATTATTAGCACTATCAATTGTCTTATGAGCTCTAACAAGTAAACAGTTCACTTCCTGTAATCATTTTGAGCAAACTCAATTGTTGTTAACGTTCTAGATATTTGTAAATGTAGATTTCTTATATTATGGATGCAACAAATTGACATTTAACCACATTAGTAGTTCTTGCCGCACGTAAACTTCTATAACCTAACCCAAACAATATTAAATACCTACTACACCTATGGTAGGTTACTGATGTATGAAGTGTCAGTGAATTGGAACAGCCTTTATATTTGTCACACACTCTTCAGATCATATTATAAACTATCAAATCAGAATACAGCATTTTTGCAAGACCTACTTCTATAAGAAAGAAATAAGTGTGGCGGTGATGACGTCGAACCACAAGAAGTTGTACCGTAGAAAATGCATGTTCACACTATCGAAAATTAATTCCTTTTTAGACTACTAAATAGAAAAATTATAATGTATGACATAACAGAAAAAGTAAAATCATCGATGTAAATGACCCCTAAAAATACAAATAGGTATGTATAGGTAACATTTGTATGTAAATGACGAAGCTCTCCAAAATACACGGGCGAATAAGAAAATAAAATAAGTAAAAGCAGGGACACGAACCGCCAGCGGCGGATGATCTTCAAAGAATTTTATAATAAAACAGGTTATGATAAAACACAAGAGACTCGTCCCAAATTTCAATTACCTTTTTGATATTATGCTGAACTTATAACGCAGTAAAAGTGGAAAAACCAGAACGGCCGATCGCACAGAACTTGAACTTGCGTTCCCGTTTCTTTAGTAAACCACGTGCTTTCGAGTTTTCTAGCCGCACGAACTTTCTAATCTGTGGTAATCCGGTGAAGGTAGTACTTGCTGTAAACCTTTTGTGTCTACGACTTGTCTGAATGGTTTGACATCAATTCGCTAATTTACATCGGACACGATCTTTCTTCCAAAGTAAGCGAGTCTTTTAGGATTTTATTCTGATATTTGAGTGATAGAAGATGCGAATATCAAGTGAAAATAAATAACACAATAAGCCGTTATTTGCAGAGAACTTTCCGTGTATTAAAATACATAGGTATTATCTAAATGTTTGACAACAACTCGCCAATTTTGGTGAGATACGGTCCTTGCCAAACCTGTCTTTGATGCTAATTTTACTGAAAGATGACAAAGCACGCGAGTAGTTAATAAACTAGCAGTAACACGCTGGCCTTTAAAAATAACACAGGAATTGCATATCAGAACTATCTAGATACGTAATATTAATTTATACATAAGCGTGTAATACATAGGTTTAATGGCGATTGAATTTCTGTTATGCGAGTAACTAACAATGGCATCATTAATTAAGCTTTACCAACTAATTTACAACAAGCACCCGTTGCAGTTTGCGATCACATGTCATGTAGTAATAGAGACATTCAGATCACATGCTTCATTTCACATGTCATACATACTCATCATAAATACATAAGGGAATATTTTGAACAGTTTTACGAATTGCATATGAATACTAAATCAAAGACATATTACTTGTTTAGTTCAGAACATGGAGCTGCCACTGTTCTTGTTTTTATAAGACATGAGATCTTAGTCCACGTTGACAATTTAGTTCTAGTGACACTGAGGCCATACAAAATACATTTTACGTTTATAGAATACGAGTATGTCATTAGACACAGCCGCTCGGCAGGTTAAGTGGTAATGAACATACTTGGTCATCATATCGGGCCACGATTTTGTCCTTTTTATGCGTGGTTCGCATAACTTAAGTTTTATATTCATTCCAATTTCCTAACGTCAATTATAAACGAAGCCCTACAATTGATAACAACGAACTAGTAGGCGCAATCTGCAAGGAAATCTAGTCTAGACATCCGACTTATCTACACCTGGCTTGATCTAGCGTCCTAGATACGATACAGCTAAATATAAATAGACAAGGGCCCTTTGCTGAGAAACAGCGATACCTCAGTTGTATCTCAGTCTATAAAGACCAAAATCGAGTTGTATGTTTCTATTGCTCTATAATATATTTTTTTGTACCGAATTAGGTATTTATTTAAATATTTTCATTAGGTTTGATTTTTTGATATTGTGTCTTTATTTCCTAGGGTATGATAAAAAAAATTAAATTTGCGTTTGTTACCAATAGTTTTGTTGATTTCACAAAGTCTTACAATTATATGTTCTATGATTCATATTCTTCAAAGACATGCCTTATTCGACCAGTATCGAAAAATTACAGTCATGCGATTATACGGTCATACAGACAATACGATCGAAATTTACAAAAATATCGTATTATCAGTAACAGCGCCTGAGTCCACAAGTGCAATGAAATGTGCCCTTAGTATTACTAAATGTGACCTTGGTATACCTACGTATAGTATTTTGAATTCTAAAACTAACATTCGTGTGCTTCACTCAAGCACTTAGCAACATGGTACCGAATATTCAAATGAAAACGCGTCTCGGGGGAGAAATAAAATTTTCATTACCTGCTAGTATATGCCGTTTTTCGAGCGTAATGTAGTCGAGAGCGACGGCGACATTTCTTTAATAAATCGTATTAAACTATATACTACTTATAGAGTTGAATAAAATACTTCCAATTTTTTTTTGAATAAATTTAATTTCAGGCGATACTGGTTATGAAGATTCTAATCGGTATTTTAAGATTTGAAAAATTACCGACCCGATTATTATTATAATTAAGAACATAATACGTCCTATTCATGGCATGTTTGAATAACTTATGGCGGCGATTATAATTTCGGAAAACGAATTGGTAGCACGAAGAGTCCTGTTAGAAAACATAAATATGGTAGACTACCGTTACATTCAAGTTAAAAATGAATTAAAAATTCTTAAAAATTACCATGACAATTTGATGATCTACATGAGCTGATAAAAGTGTAACAATTCCGTATGTCACAAGTTATAAACACGCATGTAAAATTCGTAGTTCTCTTTCGTACCAAGTAAAACATTTCAAAGATAAACGCATGAGCGAACCCAAAATAACAATATTCTTAATCATACAAGGACAACGCCAGCAGTTAATTAGTGGCATTGCATTCTACGGGTATGATTCAAATAAATGGCTTAAAGAGGAACATTGAATTTAGAAGACGGACTTTAATTACGTTATAATTATATCACAATGACATAACAAATACCCACCAACCTGTAACGTCAGGTACGAGGTACGGTATGCAAATCAAATCCAAGAGCAAATTGAATCCAGCCTGTTTACCGTAAACATCGGTCTACAAAGCCTTTTGTTCATAATTAATTTTGCGTGTCTGCATTAATGCTTTATAAAATAAAACATTTACCTATCAATCAGATAAGTGATATAATAGACCTCGATGGATTGATTCATCCTTACATAATTTGCCCATAAGACGGGCAAATAAATTTACATGATTTAAAAGGGGTTTTCTAAGGATACCTATCGTATTTGTGAATAGAAATAAAAGCTATAAAATCCACAACTAGCGGCTGCGAAGAAAGAAAACAAGAAATAAGGACGGGAAAATAATTGGATGAGAATAAAAATAAAAAGAAATTGAGAAGCGGAACTAGGAATAAAGTTGAGCCAGTTGCCAATAAACAATTATTTAGAAAAAAATAACCTGGATTATAAATGGTTTTTATTATCAGAACAACAAGTATGAAGTTAAACGAAAAATCAATAACACGACTGTTATTTTCAGAATTGATTGTCGTAAGACTGACAAAAGATCACAGGGACATGTTTAGAAAGAAACATAAAAGTGAAATGTATGGCGATTGCTTGGTTTGAATCAAAGCATTATAAATTATGAGGCTGTTTACTTCCAAACTTCTATCGGATACGAAAGCGCAGCCATTATAATTATTTACGTTCTTTCAAAAATATGCACGTTCGTTATTCTCGAGATAAAACCATTTTGGCAAAGTCAAAAGTAGTAGACAAAACACGAACAAAAACATGTTAAATTATGGAAGAAGATTAATTTAGAATGATAAATCAGGTCTATTTTGGTTAGAATGATAATTCAGGTTCTGTATATTTTTGTATACTAACTAACCTAAATAACATTCGATTCAAATGACAGCACATCCACACAATACGACGATATTGGTCTGATCAACATTTCAAGCTTAACAGTGCTATAAAGCCGTAAAAGTTGGAATGAGGGTATGTTAGGCAGTTTGGACACGGAACTGCAAATGGGGTCGATTCCTTCTAACGAAAACTTCGAAAAACCTTTAGAACAAACAATCAAGTAATTTACTTCGTTTAAAAAGTCGTAATGCCGATTTAGTATTGTAGTAAAACAGAGATTTATATATCCGGCGTTACGAATCAATCGTAAGATTAGTGTAAAGCTAGGAACGGTCTCTGATCGATTGACATTAGCATTTGGGATATACATAACATACATGTTATGATGCAAGTCGCCAAGGTCTATAACCTCTCATGAATTAGACCATTTTAACTGCTAAAACAGACGAATAAAGGAACTTTAACCCGCAAGAAAACCCAGAGACAGAATTTTCGAAGAAGAACACAATTGTCACTTTAGCAATGCTCTTTAAACAATCTGGTGTTACATAACGCTAACAGTACGAAGGCGATAAGGCAACAGAGGCTAGTTACGTAAGCGCTGGAGAGCAATCGCGAGATCGCAACGAGGAAGCTGCCCTCGCACAATTAGTGAATTGTTGAACAGTTAATCTGGAGTCATGCGGAGTATCTAATGAATTCTTCATTGATGCTGGCCTCTTTTCGTTGTTCGATGTAACTAATTTCTTCCCATAAAGAGGTCAAGAATTCTGTAATTGTATAGATGTTACACCATCAGCATCAATGAAAACTTTAGAAGGTTAGTGGAGTATGCGTCAGAAGTTTCCAAATTCCAGGGATGCACCCAAATCTAACATTGGAACCAATAGAGAAGGTATAAATCTCCTAATATAATATATTAAGTTAGGTGCCATTGTTATGTTGATATATAATATACAAATATTAATTAGATTTATTTAATTTGATAACTGATAAAATAAATTAATTAAATTCACTAATGAGACTGCAGTTAACGATTAACTGTACCTACTGATACGATAAATAAATATAAAGTAATAGAATATGTCATATTAGCCATTATTGTGATATCGAAACTGTAGGCTACATTTAGACAGTCCCAAAGTCATTTATATATGTCATACTAATTGTGCATGTTAATAATACAGAAAAAAAACAAATGATCATAAACGGATTTTAATCTCTTCAAAGTAACGGAAACGATTAATCCTAAATATTCTGTCGATTCATCAATGTAATACAACAGACGACGATATAAAAGCACTATTCCTTTCAACCCGTCACCGCATTCGTCGTCAAAGTTCCATTTCCGCAGGTCAAACCTGAGGGCGTTAACCGTTTCCAAGCCATTTCCTTTCTGATTGCAGATATACGAGAGAGATAGTTAGATATTCTGTTTTTTGTTTGTAACTTACGTGTGTATATTGCGAATATCAATAATGCATCACACATGTCATCAACTAAATGCACGTGGGCCATAACATTAGCCAAATGACTCATGTTCTCGGAAAACTTATAGTTCTATTATTTTTAAAACCTACATTATTGAGGATGTTTTCATTATGGGTAAAGCTAGTGTTATTTATTGTTGTAAAATATTGAAGACTTTTCTAACAAGAATTAAAAAATATTTTTTAAATAAAAACACCAGACTAGGAATAGATGTCAAATAATTTGTATATAGAACAAACGCGGAGGAATTAAATGTTAAATTTCAAACACTATTCAATGTTCATTCTATAAAATTGATATACATACATATATCGTGTCAAGCGATTACTCTTTGCGCTTCCATCTCGTTATGAGTTCGACAACAACTGGTATTGCATCACTGAATTGTAAAATCACTCGAACCCTTCCCCCATCGCGTGCAGATCGAACCCTCACAGTTCCGACCATGTTGGATCGACGCCAATTACGACTGATGGTACCCACTCATTCATCTTTCCGAACAGAACACGTCGCGACCGCAGGACAGCCTTTCAAATTGGGAAAATATATTTTGCAATGCGGAATAGAGGTTTTGTACTCAGTAAACAGTAGGTACATAGGAGAATAAAAAACAAGGTTATTCATTCATGATACTATTCGAGGTTAGTTTAGTTTTGACGAGTGAATGCAATACAAATTACACATAATTACTCCGAAAAAGTATAAGAGATATAAAATTGTATAACGTAAATGTAACTTCCAATAATGAATTAGTTACACATATAATCATATTTGTTTTTAAATACTTATACACAACTGAGTTAGTTATGGATAATAGTGAAGTAATTAGTGAGAAAATAGGGCACCATCCGATTGACTCGAATTTTTATTAAAAGTTTTTATTCTTTCAGATATAGGACATGTCAATTTTGCGGTATCAGTTGCTGTGCACCATTTTTACCGCAGGAATAATCTGTAGCCATTCGCGAAGTAAACAATGTCGCGACTGCCAAAATTGTACACACATTTTACTGCACCAGGGATGAAGATTCCTCAATACAATCTTCAATAATAAAACCCAGGAAACACTGCACACATAATATGTATTTTAATATTGGAAAAACACGCTGGGATTTTTTTCCCAAGAAAGAAAGAAAATGCAGTGATCGATGATAGGTAAATAATTTAAACTGAAATCACCCGTTAATCCAAAACAATTTAGACAATGATGTCGATTTGTAACATCGGCACGTCCTCCATGAAACTAACTGCGAGCCACGTGTAAAACATTTTAGATTAACGTTTCCTGTAAACACCTGGAACCATTTAAACCTCGTGAGCTTAACGAAAAAGAAGAGAAAATAGAACATGTTTATGAAGATTTTTTATCAAGTTTACGTTAACCAGATAAATTGCAATCTTGCACGCTCGAAGAACCTGTCTGTTAATTCAAAGAGTCTTAGTAGGTTAGTGAGAAAAAAAATCGTTGGCAAGCCGTGACCGAAGCCGACGGGGCCAGCGTTAACGGTAAACCAATGCAATTCGCTTTTTAACCGCGATCATCACGGTACAACGATCAAACCGGTTACCGCAAAGAGAAATATGAATGATCCGCTGGAGACAGAGTGGAACAGTCAGTGGAATAAAGTAACAGTCTGAAAGACATTATGCTTCCTACGTCATCAAATTTAGAATTTATATTGAACAATCGTTTCAAAATGTGTTAGCAAATACAAGCAAAGACCGGAAGATTGAAACATGGGCAGCATAATACTGGAGAATATAAACCAAACTATATACGAACCAGATGTCCTCTTTGGCTTTTAACATTTATGAATCCAAACATTGGACATTCCACAACGACCATATCCTTCAAAACTTAGCTTTGAACTGTGCGGAGTCTAAAACAATGGCAGATAAATAATGATAGGCTTGACTGTACATTTCAGATAATAACTTTGCAGGAACTCGTTACGTCTGTAATGGCTCGACGGTGATTTACATTTGAAATACCTTTATTGGAAATCTATTTGTCAATTCATTTTCTATTCATTAATGTGACATTTGTACTAGATTGACAATAAGACGCAAACCACGTAATAACCACTTAGGAGTAGGTAACGCTGAGAAGTCTCCAATCATTACTACATATAAGCACGTTCACCTACAAGAAAATATTTCACATTTTTTCTTATTACGACAATACGTAGGTACTTATTACATACTTTTCGTTCTCTCTTTTTATTTTTGTGTGTATTTGTATTTCTTTTTTTTACTATTAATTGAATTCTAAAAAAGATAATTCAGAAACTGTTGGTCATAACGGATGTGAACGAAACGGAACATGTGCTAACGATAACACGCAGCTTTTAATAACTGTTAAATGTGTGATCAAAAGTAATTTCTAAGGATTTCTCTTAATAACTCCATTGTAACTACATACATAGATTTGAATAACAGAAATGAGAAAAATTAAAAAATCTTGAAAATTTGCCTTATAAAATCCATAATCAATTGACCGCCAATGACTCACTATCAACCCACTGCTGGACACACATCGTGTATCATAATGAAAGGATCTTAAATATTAAGGTTTAATTTCGGTTACCTGAAATAGTATTATTAATATTACTTCAGTAAATATTCTGCATTAACGTAAAATTTAAAGCAGACAAACGGCGACATCTAGTCTAGCCAGAAAAGTGTACAATTGGATTTAGATTGTGTGAAAACCGAATAAATTTCTCCTATAGCCTGTAACAATTTTCGACCTTCCTACCTATATTATACTTGGGCAAATTAGACTTGTATTGTTAGGTATTATTATAAAAAAATACGTAATCATAATTATAATTTTACTTTGGTCTGCCACAAATGTATTGAAACTAGTTTAAATATCATATAAGTCTTGTAATGACTCGAGTGGAATTTTTGTTACCATACCGATCTGTCGTGCAGAGTTCCGGGATCGATTTCCGGAGCAGCGGAAACAATAAACAATTACTAATGTAAGTATGTTTTGTGTCCGGACGATCGAATATTATTAGCGTTTCCATGACACCCACGTCACGGATTCTATAAAGGAGAAATGACAGTAAACTATCTACCATGTAGGTATGTAGTTTAAGTATAATGGAAAATATTACCAACGACTTAATTACTGGCGCTTAATACGATATTTTATTGGATGAGTAAAACCGAGATTGGTTTTATTGAACGCAATCAAATAAACACTGGATTTAGTACATCATAAAACGCAGCTCAACGTCGACGACAAAAATAATATTACAAAATAGTACAAGTATTATTTTCAGTGTTGTAATAGTTACTTGTAACGTTTATAAAGCAATTAAGAATTTCAAGTAATTTTAGAAGAAATGAGTATTTGAATTCATCAGGCGCTGGAATACCTGCATTTTGTTTTAGGATGATGTCCACTGGATGATAATGAATACCTGTAACAATCCTAGATAGCTTCTTTACTCTTACATTTATAGATGTGCCAGGTTTGCTTCCACAACTGGTCGTTTTAAGTCTTTATCATCTAACATTCCAATCTTTGTTAAGTCATAAACAAATATAAGTAATTCCGTTGCGTAATGATCGCCGTAAATCATAAGTACTCACAACAGTGTTATACATTCTACAATCTGCATTGCTTCATATCATTATATCGCGGGGATCCACTTCGATATTCCGAGCTGGCTTTATAGTCGATAGATACGACGTGGTGACGGGCTTGATAATGGCAAAGTATTGAGCACTCGATAAGCACGCGCGTTAATAACATTGTAGGGAACGCTTTCAAAGATACTCATATTTTTATTTTCAGGTATTGTTATCTAGAGATAAGTTTGAAATGTATTTTTGCAATTTTAAAACTATTATCGACATACTTGGTTTGTGTTGTCAAAATCGGCAACTATAATATGCCCGACAAAACAGACAATCAGTGCAAAAAAAGGAAGAGGAAAGAAAAGGCAGACGCTCTTTTGTAAGTTATTGTCAGAAGCAGATTAAGAAAATCATCTAAACAACAATTTAAAAGAAAACTAGTTATTGACAACAATTCGGAAATTGGCCAAAACTAATTTCTTTCCACAAACGGCCGACAAATCCTGGAGTTGATCCCCCAACGATCCCGTTATGGTTTACGCTACATAAGCACTAATGCTACCGATGTCTTTTATGGCTTCACCACCCCTCGAGGCGCCATCTCAATAGATGCTGGACAAGATTTATTGATAGGGGAAGATCTTGGAAGGGTAACTTCTATTGCAACAAGACAATATCGGTGAACTGTTGGCCGACTGGTTCATAACAAATGACCCAGAGCTTAGAAGGATCAAGATAATATAAAACTATTAATAGTCCTGATTTATGTCCCATAGCTATATCAAGTCTAATACATAATTCAAGTCTATGTAATATATTATTTTATCTTCTATTAACTTTTATCTAAAACAATCTCAACCTACCGAAAAAGAAACGATATAAATAAAATCGCTTAAATACTTTATTTATTTTCTTGTTACGTATTAAGGTTATCTATTGGTTGGCTCCATATTATAAACAGGTGATGTTATTTGGAGTAAAACTATTTTTAATAACATTAAAATAGTATGTAGTGCAATATAGGTACATCTAAAAAATGTTCATACCCGCGAGTACAGAGATACTTATAAGAATTACTCGTTAAGTTAAAAGATAAGATGTTATCGTTATAATTAAGATCCAAGATATGGCTGGCAGACTGTAACTATGGAAGAAAATGATAACATTGAATAAATTTCCATTAATATTAAATGTAAAGTATTCTATGTTAAAATATTGTAAAGTTGTACTTATATCTTTTATGGCAACTGATTGTTCAAATTAATTTTAATCTTAAGATTCAATAAACGATGGTGGTAGCGGTATAGTGTACTTATTAAAATTATTCCAAGCTATTATTGTAAATTAATACTTTGCTACTTATACCTAACTAATGAATAACGTATTGTTATTAAAACATTCTTAAATTTGTACAAGTATGGTTAGTAACCGCTCCGCGTGTCGTAAACATTGTTACGACGAACATCGTAAATGATTAACATTATTTATCGTAATAACCTTTTAATTTCTTAATTGAGTCTAATAGATAAACCGAAATCTAATTAATCCTAATCGTAATCATCAGCGCTATATTTCCTGAACAATGAGTTATTGTCTGCCGAACGACGCATATGAGAAAGATGAAATAGGTAGTATAGGTATATTTAGAAAATTACAGCAGAACACTTGACTATTCAAGGTATGTCGCCAATATCGCACTCTTGGCAGGGAATGCCACTCGAGATTGAAATCTCTGAACAAATGATTTGGCTTCAGCTGCAGGAACTTATGCTCATTTAGCGTTCAAAACAAAGTACAAAAAGATAGTTTACAATTTGTACATGATATAAAATAATATTGTTTTACGGGTACCCATAGTAGCATATTAAATCTAGAGGTATCTGTAATTCGCTTAAAATTGGTAATTGTAAGTATTCATACCGATTATAAATACGATGTTACCTCCAAAGACAAAACTGGAATATCACAAGAAATCAACGTTTATGTAATCGAAGACATACATAATTCCTCTAAAGGTAATGGTAATGTCGCTGATGTATGTACGTACGTAGGTATTAAACAATTTGCTAACATGTCATCATTGTATGTTTACTAGCCTGAGCATCTTAGAACCACATTTAACTGTTTTAATTCCTTTAGTTTGGAGGTGGTTTCAGCCTTTTCTGAGATTTTTCCAAAGGCTAACTGTAGGCTAGCAATTGGTGTACTTATAGTAGCAGATAAGTACATAAATATGTTCCTGAGCTAATCCCACCAAGTCTTAAGACGGTCCCAAACCTACAACATACAGAACTTTAGGTCTACCCGCTCTCCCAGATCAATGTAAATCCCAGATGTAGCGCCGCCGGTTACGTAACCAGATTACACGGAATTTATGTCACAGTACGTACGTATGTTTTCATAATAAACTTTATTCAATGCGAGTCGACGACTTACGATCGTGTGTAACAGTGGTGTTGCCTAGCGATTGCTCCCTCGAATTAGGTTCAGCCCAGTTCATTCTGCTGCCGTTAAGAGGTTATCGATCGTAGCTTTTGTACTAGGTGGATAAGGGGCGGTATTATATACAATAGTGAAGCTTAGACTGTGAAGAAAAATATTTTGGTACGGTAGTAAACATGACTCTATATCGGTAAGACGACTGCGACGATAATCTGCTCAAAACAACTGATTAGCGCTTCTGTGTCTTGACGGTAAGCCAAAAATACTGGCACTAGACTAGTGTCCGACTGAAGGTCTGATTCTGGCCGAAGCCAAAGTCGATTTTTCGGCTATCACCACAACCCTCGGCCGAAGTAGAAGCCGAAGGTTTGAAAACTCTAAGAAATTATGTTTTAATTGTCTAAAATTAATATGACAATTTGAAAAAATATGAATTAAACTTTTTTTTTAATATTACAATATTACAATTTCTAAGACTGATTAAAATATTTAGGTAACTTGTCAAAAATCATTACATTATGAAATGAAGTAATTTTTGACACAACTGGCTGCTCAAGCCCACAAGGACCGTGCAATTTCGGTGCTTGCTTCGGCTTCGGTCAATTTTAGCGGAAGCCGTAAGCTTTGCCCAAGGTGGTATTTTTGGCCGAAGCCGAAGCTTCGGTCGGTCACTACACTAGACATATATAGTCGACCTTAAGTGGAAACCCAATTCTATTTGAGATTAACTTCCGAAGATCTATGCCAATAACAGTAATCCCTAACTATCAGGTGGAATGTCTAATATTTTCATATGCTATATTACTTAAAAAAAGCCAGTGGTAAACTCAACAATAGGTACACATAAAGTAAAACAATATCGCACTAAAAGCGAACGACTGACAAAAACCACCAAGAGCAATCCCAATTAAATTCCTCGACAAATAGTTGGTTGCACTAATGAGTCGGTGTCGACGTATGAAACTGACGGTTTTAATGAGTTGCTGAATTTGTACTCCCCCGAGGTTTTGATAAAAGAGAACGGCTATTTTCAATTGAATTTAAATATTTATAGTCATAATTATCATCAAATCATTATTATACTTATAACTGATGGATCTACACCTGTGGGTCTCGGAATGAGATGGTACTAACAGTACCATTATTAGTTATACTGGCCACTGGCGATTTGCAGTATGTCACACCGCATTTTCTGACAAGCTTTTATATTTTCTTGGATATATATAGTTCTTCTTTAAAATTTATTGATATACACACGCTGTTTCGAAAAAAATAGTATGCAACCCCTATTCTACGTACACTGACGAAAATCATACGAAATAGTATCATAAAAATTATATTATTTTATATACGCAATGTTGTTCAAACGAACAGTCCGTGGGCACCTAATATTTAAATATAATAAAATAAGTTCTTATAAAAAATATGGATACTCATGGGGATTGAAATAAAATTATTGTTGGTATTTATGCTAAACCTTGTAGTTCTTACAGGTCTTTCGTAGTGAGCTAGCTAGTTCCTTAGCTATGTAGTTTGAACTTTGTACAACAAAACCAAACTACAATACTCGACACACTTTTATGTGCATGTAAGAAAACTACAACTTCGTATGAATTACGTTTATAAAATTCTAGTAACGTTTTATCTCGAGGTAAAATTTATGCAGACAACTTTGAAACAAGTGTTCTTAGAGTTCTAGATAGTTATTCTGAATACACAGCCAAAGTTGGAGAGGAACCGCAATTGCAGCCATGCTATTGAATATCAGAATTCAAAGGAAACAGTAAAAGTTACATAGAATCGTGCACTAAATTCTTAGTATAGTTTCTGTGATCGAACCCTTGTTTCAGATTTTTACATTTTTACACATGAAGCATCAAGAATAAACAAATAAACGAATTAGCATTATTATTAGGAGTCATTTAAAATTCATATTGAAAAGGCACAATAGTGACAAATACAAAAAATACCCGACAAAAAATCACTCAAAACGTTGCATAGTCATGAGTAGGTAGAAAGGTTGGCTAGTCTAACTAAATCAAGCTAAGCATCGATAATTTATATAAAACAAGAAACATTTATATTTAAAGTACTAAAACCAAGAAAAGACACGGCCACTTGGCCAACTTCGCACGAAACTTGTTGACCCAATTACAACCAAGTGACAACTCGCTATTTTATCTCAAATTTTCGCCTCATACAGCATCCGTTCTAGATAGGACACGTGATAAAAATAAATGTCGCATTTGGCTTTAGGTATGTGCGAATTAGATTTTATTTTTAACGACCTTCCTCGTTTAGAGTCATCGACATCTTTGTGTACAAATAATTTTCTATCGACAGAATTATTTTTACAAGAATTACTCGTATTTAGTCATGGTCATTGTTTCTTATCTAAATGGGTAGGACGTTAAAAATAAAATAGAAGAGATAAATGTGTGGTATTGTCCACGTGTACAATCGTGGAGGTGACTAACTGATTAAATTTAAGCAATGGGCTAACTTACTGCGTTTAATTTCAGAGGAGATATGTGGGGGACAAATATCGAACGAAAAGTCATCCCACCAATTATATCGACAGTTTGTAATCTTGAGCCGGACACACGAAATTTTGTAAACTGTTTTTACGTTCTCGTATTGTGCATAAAATAAAAGCTAGTTCATTATGGCATTATATTATTACAATTATAAACAACTAACTATTACAATTTATTTTAGCTATATTATAATACTATATCAATAAGAAGCAATGCATGCAAGGGTATGTACTGATAATGATACTTACCTGACGGTAAGTGGTCAACCGACGTCGCCTGTTGACACGTTCAATGATATCAGATATAACAGTATAGTAATATTATGTCATAACTTGTCATATCACAATATATTAATACAATACGCAATCCTCAATCACTGCCAACATCGATCAAATGTCGGATCTTTAAAAATATTTTTGGAAATTTACGTAAATCACTGAGAGGAGAACCCTGCCCAGCAGTGGGTCATTAATGGGTTGACGACGACGACGTAAATATTTCATAGATAATATTAAAATGCAGCCAACAGATTTTCTGCTCAAACTGGGTTTCACTTCAGTTATACAGTTTATGAATTAACACGTTGACATAAAATATTCAGTGGTTACGGGCGTTATATGTATTCCGAAGCCAAAAATATCAATCCGACCGTGCGTGCTCTACCTTTTTTATGAGCTAAAAAGTTAATGGTTTCCGAAAGGGCAGGTCGTTATCCGTGAACGAATAAATCATTCGAGTATTTTATGTAGGAACGAACAACATTATATTCATTCTGAATCGAAAACCAACTCGGTTATTGGTCTAGGAAATTGGGCCTACTTATAAAATGTGCTTCAAAGCACATGCAAGATTGATGTGTGTTTATTTGATAGTAGACGGCAACGCTAAATCTTTTATGTCATAATATTATACAACGCTGCGTACCCGTCCATCTGGCAGTATACCGACTGGTAAAAGTTGTTTAACCCAAATTGTCTTTGATTTCTATAAACTAACTCAAATCTTTCGCGACGCATATCGTGATCGCCTCCCGCTGTAGCTCTGTTTAGGATTACGTACGAAATCAAGAAATAAAACAACAAAATCATAAATTTACACACTTGATTTTCCCACTTGGTAACACGGGTAAATGAAAATAAACCTGAGTTCAGAAGGCTTTTAAGTCTCTCCATCAAGTAAATGCCTACGCAAAGTGACCTATTTCATGCGCCAATGAGTGAGGCACGACGACCCAGAGACAAGTGGTAATCGATCGTGCTATAAAAAGCTGCGACTTCTCTTTAAATCTAAATATTACCATAACAGTAATCACGAATAAGGATAGGACAATTATTGAGAGAACACACAACTTCAGGGCTAAATCATAAATAGGAGTAACAGACGAACGTGCGGAACACCGGGTGTTAAGAAAGTTACCATAACCTATTCTGCATACAACAATTCAAGACAGAAATTGGTGTGGAGTTACATTGGTTGGAATAGCATTTCTCATTTACAATTCAACCACTTTTAAGGTAATAAAATATTTGAACGCCTTTTAGACACTGAAACGTAAGATTTCCTAAATATTTGTATTTGTAACTGGCAAAAAGAAATAAAAAAAATTTGATCCAATTTCAGACAGATTTAGGTTTTTAAATAAAGTATACTTTCTTAATGACATATTAAAAAGCACACAAAATAGCGCTACAAGATTGATCATTTCACCCCTACACGAGATGAGACAAAAGTTGACTGAATGAGACATCGATGTCAGGGTCACGCTAGCTAATAAGAGTCATACAAAATAGAAAACTAAAAATAAGTATTCACGAAGCTAGGTCAACGATCGACTAGTCGTCAACTACCAACATCAATTGCTAGACGAAATTGGCGTGATTACATTCGTGTCATGTCGTACAATGACTCCGGCAAATTGGCTATCATACGTTTATAATTGATTCGTTGATAAGGAGTTCATTATTGGAGCAATTAGGTATTTTGGCTTGGTAGTGATGTGAGAAGATAACTTTATAACCAAGAGCAGAGTAATAAATCTTCACAAGCTTAGTGTGTTCAGAAATATTAAAAGCAACATTTCGTTCCATGTTTTTTCGATATTGATATGAAAACTATGAGAAGAAACTAGCCAATAAAAATAATAACATTAATAAGGTTTTATTTTAATAAACGTAGTAAAGCAACGTGACAATGTCATGTGCTATTAACGTGTCGTATGCTGACACGCCTTTAACCTCGTTTCATAATGACGTCTTACGAATCAAGCAAGCAGACCGGTCGTCCGTTTGTTGTGATATTACGTCTAGTCTAATTAATGATTTTAAGAGAATTAGACTTTTAAATGAGGATATATTCTCAAAAAGTGAATTTATTATCAAAAGATTCACTTCTGAGTAAGCTGTTGCGTCTTCATTTGGTCCCATTTGAGCCAGATAAAAACAACTTAAATAACTGACAGAACTGTGCTTCGTCCAAGTTTGTTGTTGTTAGTTGTAAGAATGTTTTATGCCTAAATTCAAATTTCTTTGAGTCAGATGATAAGAAAAGTCAGAACTTTTTAAATTATTTCGTACAATATCAACTATTATGTTGGTCCTTCGAGGCAGGTAACAGTCAAAGCCATAATTTCAAGTTTGTACGTATTTATCCTTGTATATCATATTTTATTCCTAAACAATTTGTACATAGCATCGTGTTTAGTGCTTAGATACAATTTGATCTGGATCTTTGAGGCAAATAATAAAAATCTAAAATGTAATTAAAATAAAAGTTTGTGTTTATCAATTTATTATGGTATCGTATCTTGGCTCTAGGCACAATTTGTTAATTACATTGGTTCCATTGAACCGCGTGGTCGTGGCTTCTCAAGGAATTTATGTTGCAACCGCTAAACGTGTCGGCGGACCGCAAAATTTTATTGAGACATGAAATCACAGGGTCTTTAGCAAATCTAATAGTTTCACAAACAACATTATAGCTTTAGTTCAATCAAAATGCCATAATTAATAGATTTACTTATAATTTATTAAACTACAATCAAAAAGATGGATAAAGATGAAGTAAATCAGGTAAGATTCCTTCTCTCATATACGGATATGTATCTCACTATTGCCATGAACAAGTACAGCACACTAATCAAATCTAAAACACAAAAAATATCAGTCAGGTGCTTGTCCAGGGATCATATGCACAGCCTTCTGTACATCAAACCCATATTAGTTCCGAAGGCAGTCAGTAACAGTACATACAACTTGACCACATGTTGTCAAGGACAGCAATACATGTAAATATAGGCTGATACATTTTAAGACCAGGCATAAGGCAGGGCCCTTTTAAAACTAAGTAAGAGTTGAAGCAAACAATCATTCTAGTACTCATATTATCTAACACCCTTTATCTTCATAATGAAGCGCGACATGACTTCAAGCGGCCCTCTCTATAAATATTTTTATGGCAGTAGCACACTTCATTTAGCACATGTGCGAGGTGAATAAACTTTACTGTAAACGTCCCTTGAAGCTCATTCAGCTGATGTAAACATCACTTGTCCGAGCCCAAATAAACAGGGTTGACGCTTTCTAATGTACCTAATAGGGTTGGTAAATGTGGTACATAGTCAATTAAACTAGTCACTGTAAGATTGTCTGCTCTGAATATGTACAAAATTTTAGTAATAAAATTAACTAAAAAGGTATTAATGCACTGAATATAATGCCGGTTTTACTAAACATTGGAAATTCTATTATTTCTAATTTACTATTTTTAAATTTATACAGTCTTGCATATAATTATTGTATCATATGGTTTTAAAAATTGTAACTTTATAGGAAATAACCTTTTTAAGTCCAATACGAAAATTACTATTTTACTATTAGGATAGCTCCTAGGTAGCATTAATCGAATAAAGCATTTTAACATATCATATTTTAAATATGAAAGCTAAATCAGAATATTCATAAGCAGTAGAGACAACCCTAATATCTGGAGGATTATATTTAGAAGCGCATTAAGACTAGTAGCGTGAATCCTGCTATTTATGGGTGTTCAACAACCTTAAACTTTAGTAATATGTATAGAATTTAGTACTACAGGAGTTCAAACCAAAAATAAACATTATAATTTTACATTACTTAAACGCTACGAGTAAATCCTAAGAAAAAATTTCATAACTGAAATAATAAACTTTAAAATTAAACATGAATTTACGGTTGATACATTCCGCTGAGCTTAGCCATATACTTGGTTACAATAATACGAGCATGTGATGTCATTTTTATGCGACACATGTGCGCATAATATACGAGCCACCATAAGCAAGTACACGGCAAGTAGTACTTACATAAATACCTTTTCCAATGCGAGTCAATTATACGCCAAACATATTTACTCCAACGTTTAACAAGGTTTAATGTTAAAATAATAAAATTAACTACAACACGATATCTAACGTTAATCCCATTAAGGCTAGTTCAAATATGAAAGGGGTGGTTAACCCTTAACCTTTTCATGTTTTCGTTAGATGTGTGACGATACTTGGCTATGGAAGTGTGTGAAATCCAATAATCGGATTGATTAATTTTGATTAAAATATATCTAACTCACACATCTCTGATGTAAAGGTACCCTAACACATTAATTATTGCGCCTTCGACATTAAAACGAGGTGGCAATGTCCACAACCGCTCCAATGGAACAAAGCTTAAAGCTCAGGCCTTTGACAGACCGGACGTGACACGTCACCGCCACTTTATTAAGTTTGACATGTGACCTGTCGACACATAGGCTGGCAGGCTATATTGCAGTTACTTTTCAAACAAACCTGTTAGCTTTAGTGATGTTGGTAATTTTGCAAGAAATGCTTACTTAAAATGTCCTAATACATATCAAAATCAAAAATCAAAATCAAAAATCAAAATCAAAAATAAAGCAACTTACTTTTAATTACAGTAACTTTTAATTTAATAATTTAGAGTCATATTTAAATCACGAGCAAAATTATGTCTGTCTGTCTGTATTTTACGTACCTATAGGTAATACGAATTTAGCATTAATATGAAAGAATAATTGTCATAAAAGAACTTTAAAGTACATATATTAGGGGTAAACGATCGAAGCAAGCCAATTTATTACCTATTTATTACCGTAAGTGATAGTGTTATAAACAACCACATCTAAATATTTACATAACAGATTTCAATCGTGATTAAATCATCTCCCGGTACTCAACGACGAGGTCGACGGGGACAAAAGGACCACAGGCAGTGTAACACTGATATAGCCACTTCATAACGCGTGACCTATGGCCGCGAGGACACGGGGGACACGGCCTGTCGTACTCAATTATCTGCCAAATGGGATTCTAATCGCCATTTGACATTGAGTGAACCGACTGTTTTCCTGTAATTGCAATTGCTTTGTGTTTATGGTAAAGATACAGTTCGTGTTTGAAGTGCAAAAAGTGAAATAGGTAAAACTTGATTTTTTTGACAAAACAAAAAATAACATTGACATTGTTATAACATAATATGATTTTTCTATATATATTTCAGATAATATTAAATCTTTTATTTTTTAACTATATAATATGTATTTGTTTTTTCCAGGTTCTCAAAAACAATAAATAAATTAACTAATAACTAATTAACTAATAAACGATAGGAAGGTAAACTACAAACTGTGTATAACTTGATAACAGGACCACATGAGTTTCTTGCAGAGTTACTAAACAGTCTAACATAACCTAAACTAACTTCAGAACGTCATGAATATGTAGTACTAGAACTATTAACTTTAACCATAACATAACATGTACAATTTGTACACATTGTTTGTTGTTATAATAAACGCTTAACTTTAAGAAACATATTTGTACTTCTCAATACATTTTGTTGTGAATTTATACCGTGTAGAGTATTATTCTTATAGATAAATATCCTAAAGATCTTTATACTATAGACACCGTAAAGTCCAGCTAACTTTTTAAACTCAGTATCATTTCCGATTAAAGCGTAAAGTTCTGCAAACAGAACAACAACCGTATTACAATTAAACTACATCAGACAACTTTTTAATACAAGAATCGAAGTCTGCACTAGTATGTCACATAGTAACAATGTCACTACACTGCGTCTTTAACTTTACGTACCCAACTTTTGTTGATATGGTTAGTAAAGTAGCCGACTTCAAAAGCCCTCTTATCGCTACTTAACTGCCCATTAAACCCAATTACATTCCGCTACCTGGCGGAGGTGTAATAAATTTTACAGTAGCCGTTTAACCATGTTCAAAGAGGCATGGAGCTTAGTTCGACGCAGAACAACAGTTAGGTAGACACTGGGCGAATATTAATTACACCCAACGACTTTGACTTTACACACTGTTAATATCCGGGAAGAGTGGGTACTCTACCGCTCTCTCTCTCTCTCTCTCTCTATCTCTCTAAACACGAAGGGTTTAGTGGATAGGCTCTAGAGGGTTCTCGAGAGATGTTTGCAAGGGATTCTTTACAGACTCAGTTGCTTTTATCCGATTTACTAGACGAGATACTTTTATTCGCAAACTACTTGAAACAAAAAGTATTGTATTTCCCTTGTATTAAAGCAACAAATACGAATTTTATTTACTTATTCAGTGTGCACAGCTGAATCAATAGACCGATTGAGCTACTTGTCATAATATTGACATAATTTGGCTGTGCACGTGAAGTGTATAATTCGTAAATTCGTACCTACATCGTAAATCTGTACAATTAGGTTCGCTTAAAAATATTGTTGGAGATGTTTCATCTGGCTTTTCTTAGTTAGACTTTTTTCGTTAGCGGCTATAAGAGACCACTGCCGACTATAGGCATCTATAATAATCAACATAATATATGGGATCGATGTTGGCTACAAGTGCGTTGGTACCAACTAAGTTGGTAGTAAGTTGTCATTGATGATTAAATAGTCAATATTAGTCGTCAACAAATTCTCATAAATTGTGAGGTAAGTCAGAAGATACAATGATTTTATTGGTCGGTTGTATTGTATATCTCCAAAGTACATACATACTACAAAAAACCTCGGGGCGTGCCGGTAATTACGTTCATCTAAATAATGGGTTTTAATTGTACGTGGCGAGCAATTTGCACACAATCAGCTCGGATCGTTCTCTGATTAAGTCTAGAAGAATGTGAGTGGGTCAGTAGAATACTTGATGAATAATAGTTATAGTGATAAAAAATTAATAACGTGAAGAACCGAAGACAACTCACGTGTAAATTTATAAATACATATTTATTAATATGAATTGCGCATTCTACAGCTCCCTGTATGTTACTTTATTTACATACAAGGAAAATAAAATTAATTAATATAATAATTTGAACGTATACGCAAGAAATCATTATTTTTTATTTCATACATTTCCTATAGCCTAAAGAAATTCATTCATTCATTTCTGTTTCATGGTCTTAATGAACTTTGTCTACGAGAAACCCACAAATATACAATCATCAAATAGGATACATAACGCCATTGCGGGTCCTAGCACGGCAAGCGCGACAGGGCTTAAACAACTGATGTCGGCACCACGATGAATACTAATTGGTTTAACGGACAAACATTGAATCGATTCATTCAACTAATCCTTACGTTAGGCTAGAGTTGTTTGAACGAATTTATAGCATTGTCAGTCCCTAGTCTAGGTATACTGATACAAGCGAGGTTGGCTTGAGGCATCGTATCTTCCTTCTAGGTAGACAAAACGTAGTCTTTAATGGATTCACGGAACAACTTATATTGTTTATGATGCAGGTAGGTACAGATGTCTTGTCCCTGTAGACCCGGGAAGGCGTAAGACTGTCGTAAGAGGCGACTAAAAGGGGGCTATGGGGTGGGGGGTTAC
>DWPV01000436.1:0-29199 GCA_018251915.1 Urbanus proteus proteus | reverse complement strand
TTATGAATACCTGAAAATTGATTTAAATTATTTTTTACTTTTTTGTGACTAGGAAGTCGGTTTTATTTTTTTGTTATGATCTCATGTACTGTACGCCCGTGTTCATTAACTTTGTAATTTGTATGTTTTCTGGGTTATGCTCCTCGAATCTCTTTTGCTGATCCTGATATTCACGACAGACATGTTGCGAGAGCTGACGTAGATACAGAACTGAACTTTTTTACAAAAATGCAAGGTTATATTATAAAAATCTATCGATCACTTTTGAATTTTTCGGAACACGGACGTTGAATTTAAATAAAAAGCTAAAACGAACTTTCTTAAGATTTAACATTACGCGCAAACTAAAGTGGGTACTTATAGATGTCGCAATCACTCTAATTGCGTCATCTATAAAATGTCACTTCAAAATATCTTTAATACTATACAGTTATGATCGTAAGAGTTAATGATTATTATCGCAAATTCCATGGCTAAAACGAAATATGACAAGTTCAAATATGTTTATTAAATAAATTATTATATAGTAATTCAAAGTAAATGACTGCCAAATTTCCCGCAGATCGTATATTAGTTGAGCCGTGAAGCGGAACAAAATACACAAACAAATTGGCCTTCACGTGTGTGATGGTTTTAATGTTATATATATTTATTACCTGTATATAAGACGGTATTTTGCAATTGAATATCTAGTTGTAGGCCCTGTACATTATAGGCTATACTCCTAAAACAATACATATACAAATGTAACAAGGCCTGATATCTTTATATCCTTAATCAATTAACCCGTAAACACGCACGTACACGTTCAAACACGCAAACGCGCACATGCAAATACCCATACGTATGGATGAACATACACATGCACGTATTGTACTCACACGGACACACATACTCGCAGGCCGACATCCCTTCTGTAGACGACATCCCGACTTTAACTGTAGAATAGTAATATTTAATTCTATTTTAAAGTAGTTTAATAGCGTATTCCACAAAACACGTTTGTATTTGTCAGGTTCATGTGCGTGGACACGGTGGAGCAGTCCATCCGCAAGCTGCAGGAGGCCAAGCTGGAGCTGGCCGACAACATCCTCACCGGCGCGCGCAACACCAACGCCTCCAAGCTCACCATCGACGACCTCAAGATGCTCTTCAACATGGGGCCCCAGGACTCGCACTCCTAAACGTCCCTACAATATCATCGTTATAACTTTAGTGCCTTCTGTATTCAACGGTTTACCATTTTTCATCTAATCTTTAACTTTGGGTGTAAATAGACCATTCCTACTTCTATATCTTCTCTATTTAACAGTTTCCCCTTATTCAAATCAGTTCACATAATCTGGTAAACTGGACTTTATCTTTTGTAATAAATTGTTAATAATACAGACTCTTAAATTGTAAATATTATATGTTTTAATGAAGAGGACTACCTATTTCTCTTTCTCTATCGGAAACAGCAGAGACGACTTATATTCAGAAATTTACGCGAATTATATTTACCTACTTAATGCAGAACGATAGATCTACAGGAGGGCACATTTTTTTCGTCTCTGTATTGTTTCTGTAAAAAGTATTTTTAAATGAATAATAATTAATTCTCCTTCATCATGTTACCCATAGCAAAAAACCCTAATGATAAGTGTTTCCGCTACATTTAACATTGTCCACAAATGTCTTCCTAATTAACGGAGTGCGAGTAGCTAATGTTTAGTCGCAATATTTTTACCCGTACCAATGTGATCAACGTCATAAAATTATATTTTGAATTCAAGTTTAACAAATATGTCCCATAATTATATGAATTGCCTGAAATGTGAAAATATGTGTTATGTAGAAAAAATTGCGTCTTGTTACACAATCGCACTTCATTCATAACTGTAGCGTGGCCGTGACCGACGAATGAAGAAAATAGGTCAAAGATTTCATTAAGGACACATTCCCGTACCTATTTTTGATATTTTTATAAGTATACGACAGAATATAAAATAAAAAACGGAATAGCTTTATATTATGATCTATTTTTATAATAAATGGTTAATTTGTTGCACGTTAGTTTCATTTACATCCCAAATCGTACCAAATGTTTACGTAAGAACGATTACGCTGAAAAGCGAATCGATTCAAGGTAATAAATTCCAAAACGTACAAGAATGTATGCGGCGGCCATCCATCTGCGTGCACCTTACACAACGCGGCATAAAACGAAACGACGCTCAGACACAACACAAGATTGTGTCCACTAAAAATAAACGGGGACTCACGGCCGGTCAGTACTGGCGGCGCCGCTCCGGGGACCGCCGCGTGTAGGGCTGCGGTCGTGTAAGCTCGCGATGAGTCTGGAGCACCGCTCGTGCACGGGCTCCGCCCCGCACGTCACCAAGCGGCTCTGCGCCACCATCATGTTCTTCATTGGAGTGCTGTGCATATTTGGAGGTGAGCCTGTTTACTAACAATACACGAAAGTTTCAGCTATTTTGCTTTCTTATTTCTATTAACGATTAGGTACTAAAATATTCGTAATATAAAAATGCAGAATCGTGTTAAAATAAATTTGTCCCATTTACAAGATGTCGTTTCGTCACTAAAACCTATCACTATTACATAGGTACTTAAAAGAAAATACCCTAGACGGACGTAATGCAGTCTGATAGGAATAAAAACATGCAGTGGATAAAACAGTTTGTAGTTCGACTGCGGTACTTACGATATTCAAATTCCATCCAAAAAACATTTGTGATATAAGGACTGCTGCATTTAAACCTATGGCAAACACTAATTTAGCATAATATACATAAACAATAATATATCCAGATTGGTCTTATAACCTAAAATGGCTCTTTAAACTTCGATTCCGTTAATGTTGAAACTTCGATCAACAATACCAAAGATTAAACCACCACCTTTTTTTTAAAAATATATCAAAGTTATACTATCCCAGGTTGTCCCTGTCTTGTTTTTATAGCAATCCTATTTATTAGTTGGTAATTTTATGGCGACACCATTACAAGAAACGTTTCTGATATGCGCCTTTAACAGACAATAGGTATTTAATTTACTTTCAAATAATAATTATTAAATTGAATAGAAAAATATTAAGTAGGAATTGTAAAAAATAAACCAAAATAATCAATAAAACGATCAGCTTGCTTTTTTGAGCGTGGCTTCACAAATCGGGGCTAAAAGATTACAAGCAAATAGTTCTTATTGCAACTACCCCAGGATAATGGCATTTCGACACACTGTTTGGAAAACCAATTTATATATGTACGACCACAGATTTGAAATATAGGTCTGTCTGTGTATACGGCCGAATTGACCTGTACTTTCGTGATAGCCAAGGTTCCTCCTGATACCAAGTGACTACGAGGTCTTATTCACGATTTAGTACTTAAGCTTTTGTATAATACTAGTATTAAGCCGCAGCTTCGCTCGCGCTCAATCGCGCAATGAGGCCATAGGTATAAAAGTAGGTACATCGTAGCTGTATAAAAGTTACTTTTCTATCCCGCGGGAGTAGTATCACTTTTCGGCATAAAAGGTACCCTATGTCCTTTTCCAGACCTCCGGCAATGTGTGTGCAAAATTTCATAACTATCGGTTGAGTAGTTAAAGCGTGAAAGCGTTACAAACAAACAAACAAATAACAGACTTTCACATTTATAATAATTAGGATGGGAATGTCCGTTTATTTGTTTCTTGTAACGCCTCAACTGCTCAACCGATTGTTATGAAATTTTGCACATACATAGTAAGGGGTCCAAAAAAGGACATAGAGTACCTTTCATCTCGAAAAGACGTACACGTTTCACAAATTTCACACCTCACTCACATATAAGAGCCCTTAGTCTTAATAAGCGTTGTCATATGTTGTAGTTCTTGTAGTAAGGAAAACAAAATGGCCAAGCTACGTATAAATTGTGGAATTTATGAAATTAGTGCTTGTAGAGTTAGGGTGTGTAGAAAAAGCATCTTGGCCATCATATTGTCTCGGTAGCATTGGCTTCTATTTTTAAATTTATGTTTTTTATGGAATAAACTATAAATGCAAAATGGAACTTTCAAAAAATATAAGGAACAAAGTGTGGAAACTAACTAACTAAACTAACATGACAAATTGAAGGAAGGAATCATTTTCAAGACAGATAGATTCCAGTTTAAAAAATACTTACCAAGTAAAGTATTAGTTGGAAGTACTAAGATTATTTGTCGGGTGCTGTCTTCAACAATCACAATAGTGTCAGCTGATACGCCCATCAGACAATCCAAGAGTATTCCGCCCGCACCTTCATCTTGGACTTGTACCTGAAATAAAAGTATAAACATTTTTGTATTAAATTATTATTTAAAATTATAAGCCATGCAATATACAAACAATGACACCCTCTTTATGGCCCCAGCTGAGCAGAAGCCTCTTCCCACAACTGTGGAAGGTTTGGAGCATATTCCACTATGCTGCTCCAATGCGTGATTGGTTATGGTAAAAGGAAACTCAGGCATCAACTCGAACTGTGAATCGAAAATAATGTGAGGACTCACATGAAAACATAATGCTCCGCCAACCAAAACATCATTGGTACAATTATCCATTCTAGGTGTCACTGCATTGCTGTTGGAGTTGTTACTGCTTTTCATCAGTAAAGATGAAAATATAGCTGAAAATATTTGTACACAAAAGTTAAGAATAAATCAAGATAATTCTTATATGATTACATTGTCAAAAAAAACCCAAAGTTTTCAAAATGTCTCTAAGGGACTACCACTATTCTAGCTGTGTATTATTACATATACACAGATATATTCATTGTATTGTGTATTATGTATACGAGATATATTTTCGACATTCTATTGTCCTTGCAAATTTGTCAAAAAACTATATCAACTTTCGCTTATTTTTTTTTATAAAATTCAAAATACTTACAGAATTTTTGGCCAGATTCCACAGTTGAAGCAGTCACATAATTCATAGCTAAATCTTTCAGGTACTCTTGTCGAGTGCGCGTTGCCATTGTACTAAACTTTGGTGATTGAATCGCTGCGTTTTCACCATTTATCACCTAGAAAGCAAAGAATAAATTTTTACTTAATTTTTATTTTTAAAATATAATAAAAAAAAGGTTTTATGAATTTATCAGAAAACTCACCTTACTTAAAAGTAAATCAGTGAATACTTCACCCTTAGGATATACTGCATTATCTTTTATTGGGGGTCCAAATAAAGGCACTTCTTTAGCACGACTCACAGCTATACTATAATGGGTGTTTTCCGTACACGGATCAATCACCCTCACCACCACGAAAACGTGTTGAAATTGAGATCGAATGTTGCGTGGTGTGAAGGGAGCAGCACCGGGTTCTTGGAAGACAATTGTTACGATATCATTGCCTATATGTCGTTTCCTCAATAACTGTTGTCTATTATTTGGCGTATATGGAAGCATTGTTGAAACGTGAAACATTATTTCACAGCCCTGATAAGTGGTGTAAACGGAGTAAAGTCCTGTTGAATCAGTTCTATTATCAAGTCCTGCCTTATATTTATCGAATTCTTTTAATCTAACAGTCTGTCCTAGCATCTGTAGGAACTCTACAAACGCTGGGCCGGCCTCTTGGTTATTGTACATCTCCTCCTCAGTGGACTGCCCACTCTTGCAATACATTACGCCTACTTTGTAGTGCCTCGTAACACACTGTTCATCAAGTCGCAGCAGTTGTTCTTCAGCACCACTGCCAGTAACACCAAGTCTGTAAGTAAAAAATAGATGATTTACACTTTACACACATAGCTTCAATTGAAATTATATTTCTCTTGTCTGTTTTGAGATAATTTTATGATGAACATATAAAATGATAATTAAACAAAAAGATAGATTTGAAGATTGATTGAATTGAAAGGATAGATTGAAAAATTTAAAGAGATACTACTTTGTTCTTTCTAGTGTTAATTACCATCCTCTGTGAAATTAGATCTCTTTGAATTAGAGTAACTTAAAATAAGGTGTGCGGCACTTGAATAAGCTGTAACCATAAATAAATCACTACATAGTATAAAACAAAGTCGCGTTCTCTGTGCCTATATCCCTATGTATGCTTAAATCTTTAAAACTGTGCAACGGATTTTGATGCGTTTTTTTTAATAGATAGAGTAATTGAAGAGGAAGGAAAAGCTTGTATAAGATAAATTACAACTATAAAGAGTACAGAAGTCACACCTCAAACAGCTTAGTTGTAGTTCGGGGGCTACATATTCCAACACTTCTTTGGTGTTATATGAAGCACTGTTATTACTGGGCTTGGCTGTGGGCAGAGCGTCTTCGAGCACCGATCCTCTTAGTGTCAGCAGTTCTGAGGTGCGAACGATCAGTCTATATTGCCAGGCGAGTTGCGACATGGGAGCAGATGAGTCGGCACCGCCCCGTCGTAACTCTACCCGCTCTTTCTTAATGGAAATGGCAACAGGGCCGAGATTCTCATCCATTCCAAACCAGTTCTGATGAGCTGCAATAGTTTAAAAAAGTGTCAGTTAACTTTGTTGTCATCAAGTCACAGATTAACATTTCAACAGTATTTAATCCAAATACTATTTTGGAAAAATATCTTACAGAAAAAAAAGTCTGTCATAATATAATTTTATAATTTAAAAATAAAGTAATACTTGCTTAAAATCAATTCAAACTTCAAAAGCTAATAGGTATTAAACAATTATTTTACCGGCAAAGCAAGCTTTGGGGTTAATCCTTATGCTTATGTCTATAAGAAACAGCCATTATTAAAATTGACTGTCAAAAAGGATCAAACTTACGTTGAGTATAAAAATAATTCCTGTAATACAATGCTCCAGAGTCTTGACTTTCTACAGGCAGTGGTGTGAGGGCCTTTGCGAAGGGACAGCCATGTCGCCAGTGTGACTGTCCAGGTGGGAATTCCAGTACGGAAAAACCATAAGCTGTGCGAGGTCGATGCCATCCCCCAGATTGTCCAGGGATAGCGCCCCGCGCTGTACGGGAACATAGTGATACACAGCGTTCTTCTTCGCCTACAAACAGAAAAAAGTGGTGTGATGGTGATTCTCTAATGTATCTATGGAGCAAGAGATCTTAAAATTATAAGAACACAACCAATGTGGCTATAATATAACTTTAACAATTATTTTTACATCATATATTCATAGTGATACTGCAGAATAGATAATTGTACGAAGAAAATCATTTTTGATCTGTGCTACTTGTTTGTTTTTTAAATATGAAATATGTATTTCCCAGAAACACTATTGTAAGTGACATATAATGTTTTTTATCCTGAAAATGTATCCACATATGCAATACCTATTCTGTAATGTAATATTAATAGAACAATAGTAGTGGTCATCCAACAAACATAATTGCTTTACATGTACATATTTACTCTGGTTGGTATTTAAAAATTATTAAGGTAATATTAGTTTCAATACTGAGTGAAAAAATTCTATTGTATGGACAATATATTATTAGAAAGGAATGTCACTTCCACTAGACTTGGCATGAAAACCAAATCTAATTATAATTAGTCTGAACTACCAGTGCTGAATTATGAAAATGATGATAAGTTAATTATTACGGAAAGGTTAAAACTTTCATAATTACACATAAATTCATAATAACATGTGATGTTTCACAAAGATAACATATCTTATGTTATTATTAAGATAAAAAGGACACCTAACAAGATTAATATGTCATGTTTATAAGAGTTAATTTGTATTAAAAGCTATGTAGATTTTTTCCTTAACAGTACACAAAAAGACAAGTCATTTCATATATGTGAGTCAATTATGATGCCACCAAGGAATTGTTGAGCATAAGTGAGGGCTACAGAACAAACCAGTCCTGTGACTCACTGATTAGGAATGCTATACAGAAAATATCACATACAGATGACAATTTAGAAAAGCCTTTCTTTGTTTAAAAAATGATGTTCCCTTCAAATATAGACACTTTATGTTTTATAGCTTAGTAATGGTGAATTCAAATATAAAACAATGAATTTTCCTTAAATATTCACAACAAGTGTGGACATAATGAAAATCGAAAAATGAAGGAAGATTACATAAAAACAAGGCTCTAAATAGGTCTGGGTAAATTTATGTAAAATATGTAATAAAATTATAAGTACATAATTAAAATTGAATTCCTAGTGCAGATTAAAGTATTCATGAACAAGCAATCTTTTGCCATTCATAGTGAACGCATGACTGGCTATGTTAAAACCAATTACTACATTCATGAAACTACTGGCAACAAACATATTCAAAAGAAAGTAGTGAAAGAAAACATGGCATAAACAAGAAACATTAATAACTGTATACAGTCAACATTAATGACAAAATTATGCACATTACATACACTTGTAAAATGACTGAGTTAATTTGTTTTAACTTTTATTTCTAGAGACTTTTTTGTAATGTACATCAAAAGACATATACAATATATATGTATGATTTAGAAAAAAAAAATACTTACAGTATATTGAAATATTTTTTGTTTCAGTGTAGTGAATGGTATTGGTTGTAATATATCACTATTATAGTATAAAACAAAGTCGCTTTCTCTGTCCCTATGTATGCTTAAATCTTTAAAACTACGCAATGGATTTTGATGCGTTTTTTTTAATAGATATGAGTGATTGAAGAGGAAGGTTTCTATTAAATTTAGCGGGCATAAGCAAGTTTATTTATGTATCCATTATCCATATTTTGTGTAATTTTATAATTTAAATGTATATTTTATAATTTTAAAGTTATAGTACAACCTGATAGTATATGTCTACTGGCATCTACAAACAACGGTGACTATTCCTAGATAATAATAGGAGTCCTTCCCGAGTAAGTTGAGTAAGTTGTAACATCTCATATAAGTTTTTCTCCCTTACTACACATAATCACACATAGAGGAAGATTGATGATCCTGTAGTAAGTGGTTATAATCGTAATGGACAATTGCAATACTTTTGGGAACATTTACCAGTTGATAATCCAAATATGTGGTCAATATCATTAACAACATTTGCAAAACTTTCTGTACTAACACCGTTTCAGTAATAACTTTATAAGTAGCAGATAACTTCTATTAATAAGGATAAAATAGTGTCAATTCACAATATTGAAGCCTACACAACCCTAAACAATGGGAATTGTGAAATGTTATTTAGTGTGTCACCTTTTTCCCACAAGTGACATTATGTGTGACAATTTTATAAGAAGTTGTAGCGTGCTCATTGTTATTTCATGACATTATCTACACAAGTGTTTTGTATCACTCAACGCTACTAGATCTTTTGACCTACATGATGATGAGATATGAAAATAATTATGCTTTTATACGTAAATAGAAATCTAATTCTAAGCCACAGATAATTATAGATTTGTTTTATGATTAAAAATAAAAATATATAACCAAAACATACACATAATAATTATACAGTGAATTTTGACTTTGACTGTTTATAGACTATAGCAGGCAATATGTAATTTAAATGCATTTAGTGGAGTAACATACTCTGTATTGAAGTTATGAAGAGAAAAGTGTTAAATAACTTTATAAAAAATTATGCCTCCTTACCTCCTAATTCATTTCTGAAAAATGGGCAGCTCTCAAGCAACTCATTAGAACGACCATCTCCAGTGTCTGGGATTGAATCTTCTCCTGGTGGCAATCCACGAGACAGTAAAGATGCTGCAGATGCGCCTGTCGTCGTATTCCGGCGCCTGCTGAGCAATGCACCGCGGATTTCAGCTGCATAACTCAGATTTGCCATGAGGGATTGGCAGTCATAATGGGCAAATTGTTTTCTTTTGCTGCCATCTGCGAATGAAGGGATGGGGCTGTCTTCGATCGTTTGTCGTTGTATCACAGTTCCTGCACCTCCCCACAGTTTATTTAGCTTCAGACGTGGCTTCGGACTGATGCTGGCGCGGGGGGTGGGCCCGTCCGCGTGGTCGCTGGCCAGCACGTCCGGCAGCCGCTCGACGGCCCGGCTCAGCCCCGACGGCTTGTCGGTGACGCCGCCGTAGTTGTGCACCATCGCAGGAAGTCGCTCGCTAGCTCCGCCGATCACGTCGATTGAACCGTGGCTGCCATATTCCCGGCGCAATCCGTTGCTCGACGGGTGTTCTACGTATATTAAGTCAAGACTGGAGTTGCTGCGGTACATAACATCCCTGGTTTCCTTCCTTCTTGGATGATCTGGAGCGTACATGGCATTATTTTGACTTTTACCTACCCGCTTACTTAACTATCGACGGACGCAAATAGTAGGAATGTACTTTCTTCAATAAAATACACTTTGTCTTACGGACTAATTAAAAATATCGCCGAAGAAAAACTTTCCCAGTGGAATCACTTGCACTTATTTTACCATAATTACAGTTAGTTGGAATAAAACACAATATTGACTAACAAACATCAACTAAATGAGTTGGAAAAGTTTTTGTGAAGTATATTAGATACTACATTCATTTCTACTTCGATGTATCAATAGGCACATAGGCGAAAAAAATTTGCAAAGCTGCAAACAATTTTAACATTCTAAATATTCTAATGATTGATAGACACAGACAAATACAAGACAGGGCAATGATTTGATGTACTTTCATACAGATAAAATAAATATAGATTTTGTAATCCATGCCCATAGAGTTAATACAGATATTTAATGCTGTCACTTCATAATGCACAGACTAATTATAAACTGCGTATAAAGATTCATTGAGATGCTGGACGAGTCGTACTTGATTATTTTTTGGTTTTCCCATGAAAGAATGAGACAACAGGAAGCAGCATGTGAGCGGATCGATACCATTACCAATATGGAAAGCCTAGCATAACTACTTAACGTCAGTGCGTGCCGGTCTTTAAGACACACAAGGTTTTTTTATGGGTTATAAGTATCATGTAGAAAATGTGAATAGAACAGATATTATATCGAAGGGAGCTATATCTCACCATAGGAGAGTATGTATGCATATTTATCATATTTTTTTCGTTTAAAATTCCTAATGTATGAAAATAATATAGTCTTTGATCAAAAGCTACTCAGTTACTTAAATATAAGTATCCTTAGTACGAGTTTGTTACGTTTTCTTAATAATTATTTCGGTTTACGTTTGCTCCCATTTTTCTATAGTAAAATTTTAGTACATAAACGGTCCGCTAGAAGCGCTGCATGTAACTGTAAGGGTTCTAAAATAAACGAAGAACGTTTCACTTCACTTAATAAACTCGTACAAAAGGGTAGAGTCCTTTTCATGAAAGAAGTCAACTGGCCGCGCCGCTAGTGTACACAAATGAAATGTTGCCAACCTTAAAATTTGAAACTCCATTATATAAAATTTTCCTAGCTTTAATTAAATCTTTATTGAATTATTATGATCATTAATAGGATCTATTTCAGACATGTAACAATCATCATCTGCATCCATAATGACATCGTTATCTATATCAGAGTCCGTTTCGCATTCAACAGATGTATCAATTATTCATCGATCCATTTCGGTATCTATTAGCTCGTTGTTTTTGACCAGTCTTCCTGACCTATACTGGCCACAGCGTCTTGGGTTAATGTGACTTTAGCTTTAGGGTCTTGGGAAACATATT
Organism: Urbanus proteus proteus; assembly: GCA_018251915.1. Classification (NCBI taxonomy): domain Eukaryota; kingdom Metazoa; phylum Arthropoda; class Insecta; order Lepidoptera; family Hesperiidae; genus Urbanus; species Urbanus proteus. The sequence continues at coordinate 17,569 of DWPV01000436.1, read as the reverse complement.
ATTGGCTATGCGTCTTTTCATAAATTTTCGTTCGGCAATGGTCGGGACCGTAAGTACAGACTAAAAATAAGGTGAATACACTATGCTTCTTCATAAGCGATGCTGTGTTTCCTCTCGTCTCGTAATAATCGTATCATTGTAGTGTAAAACGGTTATATTAAGAGTATAGGTGGTACGTATCCAATAAAATGGTAAAAGCTATACAACTGGCTACCCCAAAACTGTCACTTGTACGGGAACTTCAAAAGTTGACAAAGATGTCAGAATTAGTTCCCAAAAATTCCGGGACTTTTATCGTGAAAACGACTGGAGTCATTTTCATGAAAAAAGTCCCCCGGAATTTTGTGTTCTATGCTTTTGCGTTCCTGAAGGGTGTGGTAAAGCAGCATAGATATATTATCCTACTGATGTAAGGGAGACATTCTTATTCTACGTGTCACAACTATAGATGTAGAATCCTATCTATCCATGCTTAGAGCATGGATAGATCCTATATCTATCGATGTTCCAACTGCCGTGATCATATATGGGGTTGATTACTTATGACCATGGATGGCAGTGGCCTCTTACTATCACTTAACAGGTAGGATGCATGTTCGTTTGCAACGTCTATAATTTAAAAAATAATCTTATATAAATCAAAAGCTTATCCCAATAATAAATCAACATTTTTTCTAATTTATTTTATTATCTAATTTGTATGTTATTCATAACGTACTTATCGTAATATAAGGCCCGTCGTACACGGACTGCTCACGCAGTTACCCCGTTAACAACATAGTCCGGCCATACACGAGCAGCTTGAAGCAGTCAGTATCGACCGCTTCAAGCTGTGACTGCATAATGAACTTTAGACTTCTATGTACGTACCGTACCGCTCGAGCAGTTGCAAGTTGCAGTTGTCTCGGGCGGTTGCTGTCAAGCATTCGCCAGGTATACACTGGTGGTCAGTTACCTCCGCCCGCGCTTTTCATTCCACTTCGCGCACTGATTTGAATTAAAACTGAAATTGCTAACTGCTCGAGCAGTTAACAATGCCAGCTTCAAGCTGTTGACTGCAAGAGCGGTCCGTGTATGGTCCGTCTCGAGCAGTAATCTTAGCTGCTTTAACTTAACAAATCAGTATCGATACTGACTGCACCAAGCTGCTCGTGTATGGCCGGGATAAGTTTAAATAAAACTAATAACCGTGAAAAATATTAAAACACAAATTAATCTTTTGGATGTTCTTTGTCCATATATTTTTCTTCGCTTTCGGTGGATCGATCCTTCACAATTGGCTTGGTGTCCTGTTGAAAAACAATAGTTTAAGCAGGAAAACTTAATGAAATAGCGAGTAATACGGGATTCATGAACGGATTAAATACTTAGTGCTTGGCCGGATTGCACGCGCGTGACGTAACTCAAACGTATAAAAACCGCTCGCCACTACCACATCCCCACTATGGACATACGAATAAGATTCCAAATATTTGAGTACGTCACCCGCGTGCAGTCTGGCCCAGCCCTTAAATATCATAAGATTGTCAATATAAATGTAAAAGTTCTTAGTAATTAAATTCTACGCACCGTCTTCATAGCCATTGCTTTCTCAACGTCCGCGTCAATCCGCTTCGCCTCTTCAGGTCCGATCAGCTGTGCACGTAGACTATCAATAGCCAATCGCACTATGAATTCCAGTTCCTCGGCTGGGGCTTGTACCCCACAATCTGCGTCAAATAAAATTAGTGATAGTTTAAAGAACCAAATAAATTTCATTATAAAAAAAGGGCCTAAAAACAATATAGTAAAAGGGATGTTTTGCATACTTTTGTTGATTTTTTTTATACTTTGATGGTTAGATATAAATAATAAACCTTTTATATCCTCCACAATATTAAAAATTTCGATAAGATCAATAGATTCGGCGGTAAGAGGATGTTGCTCGTCGACTAACGAATTCACGAGTGACGTCATTGTTTCGTTGGTTTCTGAAAAAATAAATTACTAAAATTATGCGTTTTTTATTCTTTTGTAACTGAAGTTACCAATTGTTAGTTTAGTTACAAGTTGCAATTTCATATCGATATATAGAACAGTTTTTATGATAACGATACGCAGACCAAATATCGGATATGTAACAGTTTTTAAATAAAACGATATAGGTATATTACCCAAGTCTGATGTATCTGCAGTGTGTAACAACGCCGCCAGAGCCGGTCCTAGGCGTCGATGGAGGGGCTCCTGTGCACCGGAGACGTCCTTCAGGGCTTCCTCAAGGGACTCCATCACTTTAATAGACCCTGCGTCTGCGCCTTCCATTGCTTCTATCTGTTAAATAATAAAAAAACAACCTTTGCAAGCTTTTGTACCCTAGTCTGTAGGTATTTATGAATAATCAAACCTTTGCAAGCTTTTGTACCGTGGAGTTAGTCTGTAGGTATTTATGAATAATCACTTTTTTGTTCACGAGGGGGAAATTACATATTATCATACATACAATGTTTTTGTAACATTTGGCATAAATGGCTGTTCATGGCTGTTCTTTCGCCTCACTTTAATCAATGGGCATCCATATTGCACGTAGATGTATTATCGTAATAAAATTATAAAACTGAGCTTTTTAAATATTTAACTTTTTGTTGTTATAGCGGCTAAAACAAAACACATTTTGTGAAAATATCTAGCTATTACGGTTTAAGAGATAGAGCCCTGTGACGGACAGACAGCGAAGCCTTAATAATAGGGATCCGTTTTTACCATTCGGGGACGGAACCCTAAAAAGGAGATACTATCAAACTTATGGACAGGTTTTAATGAGCGATACAGTAAAGTATGTAAAGATATCATAGTCATAAACATTGAAAGTACAGGTCCTTTGTTTAATTTACTTTGTTAATGTTTTTTTTCTAAAATTCTTATCTTGACTACTGATCTTATAAGAGTAGGTTAGTAATTTAATTTTATTTTTAAAATGTTAAGCTTTAAATTTAATGTCTTACGATAACTCACATGTTGTCTGATCAGACGATCTGCCAAGGCTGCCAAAGCGTCAAAGGCCCGGGTTTGTTTCTTGTACAAGCTCGGATCACCGCCGTATTTCAGCAACCATTTGCGAACTATAGTGTCAACCACTTCAAAACGGGACTTAGCTCTGCAATTAGGCAGAATAATTTTGGTGCAAACAAAATTTAAAAAAGTGTTGCATTATAAGAATCTTGTGAGTTTAAAGGATTGCAAAATTGAAGAATATGGTATAAATTAATAAGGGGCTTTGATAGTTTTTAACCACATAACCACAATTTGTAATAGTTTCAAAATTTTGCATACAAAGTTGCAATGCCCTATCTTATTTTATTGGGTTCGTGAACAATAACTTTGTTAATGACGAAATAATGATCAATCGCAACGTTGATTGTCAAAGTCGGCAAGTAAAACGGGAAAGTGTGTATTTGCTGAGTTTAACATACCAAATGGAAAGCAACAGAGATCCAAGATCGGTCCAGATAAAGTTGGATCGAGTAATAGAGATTGCGTCAATGTAAATTTTGACTATTGCTTAGGTACTGTCTACTTTACTCGTGAAATAGAAGTCTGGAAATCTTTATCCCGTACTCAAGTGGATTCCATACCCACCACTGCTATTGTAGCAATCTTGAACTGTAAATATATTATAGCGAGTTGAAATAATCCACTAACCCAGATATGACGTCAGGTAGCTCCGTAGTAAGCTCTCTCAGCAGTTGGTCTGCGTCGTCGCGCGTGACTCTCATGGCGTCGAGGCAGTCGTATAGAAGCTTCATCACGTTTATGTCGTAAACTAGCTTCACTGTCGAGCCTAAAGGCGTTCTGGATAGGAATAAATATATTTAATTGGAGGAATAAATTAATATTTTCAGCTTCAGCAAATTCATAATATCAGCTGCTAAATAAGATAAATAAAGTAGGTAGATCTATCATTCGTAACAAAAAAAAATGACGCCATTTTAAAAATGGTCGGGCTATAAAAGTGATTATGTGAGGGTAAATATACAAATGTGTTGACATGAAACCACGCTAGATTTGTGTAAGTGTGTGCGTTGAAATACATGAAAGTAGCGTGGTTTTTTTGGCTTCACTCAAATACAAGGCGGTGAGTAATCTACCCATTTTATTTATCTGAGATGAAACCTGTTAATATCTTTCGCTTGTTTACACTTCTCACATCTACCTAGATCCAATTCTGTGTTAATTACAGACATTTTTTACATACAAAAAACTTTTCATATGTTTTGTTACGTCCTTTGTTGTGTTGCATGGTTTTAGTTGTTTGTTGAACAAATAAATAAAATTGAAGTCTGATTGTGATATCAAAATAACATTTTTTTACTTAATGCACATGAAAGTATACACGATACCTATAACGAAAATGCATTTTTTTTGTCTGTCTGTCTGTCAATATGTTTGGCTGAGGCTAATCTTCTAATCGGCTCGACTAATTTTGACGGGACTTTAACTAGAAGATAATTGAAGGTCTTAGACGTAACATAGGCTACTTTAATTTTTGAAAAATCCATTAGCGCGCGCTCCACGCGCATGTACGCGTCGTCGCGGGAGAGCGGGATGACATTTATGTTTATATATGTATTATTCTTTACTTTTTAAACGCGGGTGAAACCGCGGGTTTTAGCTAGTTTACTAATAATCCGTTCGGGCAAATGCCGAACGCCTGACTGCTATGACGCGTGACGCGTACAAGATTGTGCGTCCTAGTGATCTAGATCTCATTAAAATGATCTAGATCTATTTCTCAATCTCTCTAGTTAGCAACAAGCATGCCTGTTGCTACATACATACATCATTAGAGTAGTCGTCTCTCATCTTATTGCAGCTCGCGCCTACCCGGTGTGCACAACGCGCCCATCCATTCATTGAATATTTATATTATTTTATTTGTAAAGTCCATAGAAGTATATGAAATTGATCAATCACTCAAAGCTATATCATTACAATCATCATCACACTACTCCCTACGTAAACATCATAATCAGATGAACACTAGACTATGACTATCTATGATTAAAACAATCATATCCTACAAACCAAGAATCAAATTATAAACGGAGACCGTTTTTTTTATTTAAAAAGTAGCAAACTGATGGAAGGTGGTCACTGCTGCCCATGAACGCCTGTGATCAGCCTCAGTTAAGATTGGAATCTCCCATGAAGTCGCCCATAGATTTTGGGTTGCAGGGGTTGCTACCCCTGAGGACGTTGGAACACCTCATATAAGTACCCTTACGTCACCCTATAAACCAGAACATAGTAGCATTTACTGTTATTAAGCAGAAAAAGATATAGCAGTAGTCCCGGACTCGAATCTTTATCACTTTTAAAACAATTTGACCAATGTGTTTTCATATGTAAAGATGTGTGAAAATAAAACTTAATTACAATGAAATTAACAGATCGACTGTTACGTCATACGTAGGTAAGTAGATGCATATTGCGTTAATATCATTAATTTGATGTATTAATTACATGACGTTCCCATTTCATACGTATACGAAATACAAATATTGGCCGAATCACGAATTCGTGTTTATCTCATTTATGCGTCATTTAATAAGGTTAATTGGTTCAATTATTTGGGGTGGGTGCTAAATTAGAAAGGGTTTTTTAAATTCGGTGTATAATTGTATATACGGAATATAAAACTCAAAGATAACGCATGACTATGTATTTCGTAACGCAGTGTAGCGTTGAGGTTGGATCTAGGGCTCTCAATTGGGTGGTCCAAGATTCGAATCCCTGGAATGTTTTGCAAAGTTATGTGTAAGAAACTAGCTGGTCCCCGAGGTTTTACTCGTGTTAAAGAAGTAGTCATCGAATTAACGAAAAAAAATGCATTTTCTCAAAAATGAGCTCGTTTCTTTACTTTAACATGCATAGTACAGTTTCCAAAATTTGATCTTGATAAGCAACACTACGCGATGGCATAACAATACAGGTTGTAAAAGAATCACAACAATCTAAAATGAACCCGTTCGATACCCGGTTAGTATTTTTTTTTGAAAATCGAATAATCCAGTTTTAGTTTTTATCAAAATCAGCCTATAGGATTTTAATCCTTATAGTTTCGGACTTGCGCTTCCATACTTATTTGAAAAAATCACCCTGTACATAAAAACAAAGGATAAGTTGGAACGCCTCGGATAAGTATGTTTCCCTAACCACACCCTTCAAACCAGAACACAGCAGCGTTACACTGCTGTTATAAGGCAGAAATAGGTTCAGCGGTGGTACCGCTGGAGTCGAACTACATAGAGTTCTATCACCTTTAAAGTACCACTTTTCTTGGCTAGATCCTTTCAGTAAATGCAGTTTAAACCTTAAAGTTTAAGTTTAGCCATTTAGGTAACAACGTTAACTTGATCGTGTTTCAGTCAATGGAAGATTAGGGTAACTATTTGAACTTCATGCGGAAGTTAGATAATTTATCCAATTAGTGACTCTCGAATAATAATTAAAAGTTACGTGTGTAACGGGTCAATGTATGACATTTGTCCGAAGTTGTTTCACAGCAATAATGTTGCTTTGAGCACCACTTAGACCCGCGTGGCGGAACGGTTACCATACCGGTCTGACACGCAATGGGTCCCGGGTTCGATTCTCGTCCAGACAGACTATATGATGAATTTAGATTTCTGTTCTGGATCTGGGTGTTAGTGTATACGTGTATGTGTGTGTCCATGGCATCCACAACTCAGGAGAAAATCCTACTGTTGGGCTGAGTGTACAGAGCGTAAAATAAGGTAAGGTTATATTTAGTAAAAGGGTTCCATTTTACCTTTTTCATAGGGAACCCTAAAAACCTAATATCACCTATGTACTATAAACCGCCTTATTTGAAAACAAGCGATATAATTACGAAAGCACAGAGTTAATTACTCAGAGCAATTAACAACACTAATACAAGCGTAGTTTGTATAGTTATTCGTTGTTACAAGTGACGTACTGGACTTCCAAATTGAACTTTGTTCTGTTAGTTTAAGTTGAGTGCTATTCTCCGTATAATTTACGTGTAGCATAAATAGGGAAATGAAAAATAGTAAGAGTAACTTTGACTTCTAGTAGAGATGAGATAAAGTTGGCACTAAAATCCTCAGATAAATAAAATAGGTAGATTACTCACCGCCTTGTATTTGAGTGAAGGCAAAAAACTACGCTACTTTCATGTACGCTCTCACTTACATAAAACTAGCGTGGTTTATTTTCAGTTCCTTTGTTTATTTACCCACACACAATCACTTTCATAGCCCGACCATTTTAAAAATGGCTTCATTTTTTTGTTAGGAATGATAGATCTACCTACTTTATTTATCTGAGACTAAATAAGAAAAAATATAATGAATAAAAAAATGATCCGACAATGTTAAGGAACTACTCGTATTGTAGAATAATATACACAATGCCAATGTTCGGATGCAAGAAAACCGCAGCGCTACCTTCGTGGACCCGCGGTTCCAGATATCTTTGTCCAGTTCCATTTTAAATGATAAAGTTTATTCGACCACATAATTGTGGTGGTGGTTATCATTTCAAGGGATATAATATACGCGGCATGCGACTACCGTTGTACGATCATTCGACACCTAGTTTTTGAATATAAACACAGTTTTATTTACAGGCACAAAGAAAGCACAGCTTAGCCCACTGTGCTGTTTTTTTGTTTTTCTTTTTATTTATGTTGTTTCACGTACTATTGACGTGCATTGGTGTTATCAATAAAAATGTAGAATAACGTTAACATAATTTTAATATATACAATGGTGGTCCTTTCGTAGTGGTCGAAATTCAACCAAAAAATAAAAAATCAGGTTTAAGTTGCTAAGATACATTTAAAAAAATAATGCATTGCATATCTGACACAGTTGACTGATTTGTTTCATACATTGTGAGTCTCCGAATATTCATGTTACTCTAGGATTGTGAGTATTGCTGTCAGTAATGTTAATTATAATTGTATGCACTCCTTCTCTAAATTATGTTTCGTGTATACCATATATATACCGTATTCTCAAGCTCCTCCGTGTACGCCGTATTCGAAAAAAGGGATCGGCACCTTTCTCGTCACGTATTGATAAATAGATTCGTGTTTTAGCCACAATGTGAACAATAGTTCTGCTAAACCAATGTTAATCTATGATTTGTTTTTAAGTAATTTAATCATTAACGAGTGGTCTACAATATACAAAAAAGAAATTTGTTTTTGCAAAATAACCATTATTATTGTATTATACAATTTGCTACGCGTTACGTTTCAGTGTATAACAATAGCATCGGTCATTGTATCGTGCAAAATAACAACGATCAATGTTTGTATAGTCATGAACCTGCGTAGAACAATGTGCACCCGCAGGTTAATCATTTCCTCTTCCGCCTTATATGTAGTATATTTAAACTTCGTTACCTTTTTGTTTAAAATAACATATCCACTCATTTCCTTTCTCATTGTTACAGGAACTGTCGCTAAAACAAAAAATCGCCGGTCCCTCGAAGCACCACATCTCAAGACTGAAAGCACACTGCCGTCTTCCAGAATATCTCCTAAAATTACTTTAAGTATACCTAACGGAATCAAACCTAATTCAGATAAACCTCTGTCTAGTACTTCCCTTACGAAAACTATCGAAAAACGAAGAAGTTTAGATATTGGTAACAAACCCAGCTGCATTCCTCTTTCGAAAAAGAGTCCAGAAAAATGTACGCGCTCATCTTCATCGCCTGTTAAGCAGGACTTAACAAAAGATAATACTTTAAAATTAGACAGCATTTATAAGTCGAAACTGGATTCATCCAAAGGCAAAATTATTAGAAAAAGCCCCGAAAAAGCAAAAAGTGATTCTGAAAATAATCGAAACGATAGAAAACATCGAGCTCAAAAGGATAATGAAAATCTTAACGAAAAATATCATTATTCAAAGAAAAGACTGACTAGTTTAGATAATTCTCCAAGAGATACGTATGAAGCTAAAAACACTACAACTAAAATTATATTGAATGATAATTTACATGCAAATTCTAAACTAGATAATAATTTCAGTGAACTTGAAAATCCGAAAGACACCACAAAAATGTCTACCCTTCATGAAACAGTTAGGCCGCATGAAAGTTCTAGACTTTCACAAGAAATGGATAGCTTAGCTGCGTTAACAAAACAGACATTAGATAGGGTTAATAAATTGTCAAATAACTTAAATAGTAATAAGTTAAATCTAAATTCGTCTGAACCCCGTTATGATTCATTTTTTGCCTCTACGTCAGAACAGAAGAACAATATTCATACATATAATTATGGCCTTTTGCAAGAAAAATCGAACCAAAACAGAGGTGTCTCAGAAAGACTTAAAGATATTGACACCGCTGCTCAGAGACTGATCGACTTTGAAAAACAAAGTGCAATGTTTTCCGATCTCAATAACGATGCGTCTAGTCAAAACCGCCGTATTGATAACTCGTCGACATCTTTTCATACGCCGGTGTCAATATTAAAAAGGAAGTCAATTCATGAAGATAATGCCATTTCAAATACTCCAAATCACGCCATCGCTTCTCCTCCAGTGACTTTTTCTCCCAATGTTGTTGAACCTAGGAATTGTCGCTCTGAAAACAGACAACGCCAGGGAATACTTAAAAAACGGCGTAGTCTTGATGAGTCACAGGTTGCAAGGCGAAGATCCTGTAGCCCAGAAGTTTCTTTTGCTGAAGACGGGTCACCGGACATAAACAAACCTATCTTGAAAAATAGGAGATCATCCTTGGAAGATGTTGTTAGAAATAGATCTCCAGATGGACACATTCAAGGGATACTTAAAAGGAAAATGAGTAGGGAAGAGGACCATAATCATGATGATTTGTCTCATGGTTCACCTGAACCACATGGAATTTTAAAACGTAAATCAAATTCTAGTTCCAGTAGTAGTACAACATCATCTCATGTATCAATTGCTCAAGCCGTTCTATTAGCAGCTGCAGGTGGTGCTGAAATAGTTGAGGAGGACAAAGAAATAGTGAGACCAATTTTAAAAAAGAAAAGTTTTTCTGAAGAACGACCGTGTCCTGATATATTACCATCCGATACGCCAAAACCAATATTAAAGAAGAAATCTACGGAGCACGATGATCACGACTTTGATCTTCCTAAAAAACCAATCTTAAAGTCTTCTAAGAAACTTTCAGGTGACGAAGGACATGCTTCTAGTTTCGATTTGAGCGAAGATGATAGAAGCTCACGAAGACCTTCTTTGCTCAGATCCCGGACATCTGACCACTCAGGTTCGGAATGTGAGGCGACGGTGAAACCTATTTTAAAGCAAAGAGGTTCCAGTCTCACTAGGGAACGCAGCCAATCCCCGCGCCCACGACTTTCATTCTGTGCGGACAACGATGCGAATATTAGTGTGACGAATTTCAGTAGCGACGCGAACGACTTGTTGGCGGCTGGACCGCGACGTGTTTTGAATCTCGCGCCCGATCCGGAAGAAATTTATCCTAGTGCTGTAATCCGTCGTAGAAACCTACGCCCTAAAGCAAATCCTCGTTCAATGAGTTTAGCGTGTGATGTAAATGATGAATTACTTTCAATATTGAACGACCGCAAAATTAAAGTGGACGAAAATTCGGAAAACGAACATCGCGAACAGTGGGACCAAGATAAAATTATTAGTGGCGAAGAACCTAAAACATTTCCTTCTATTGCCTCAAGAATAAAGAACATGGAAAAGGCTTTAACTAAGGACAATTTTTTAAAGGATCAACCATTGACATCTAGAGGCAAAAATCGTGACAAAGAACGCTACAAGACTCAACCAGTTACAATAGACGAAATGAGATCAATAACTTCAAGGTAAAATTCTTTTCCTAAAATCCCTTTTAGTACAAATTAATATGTTATATTAATATTCAATGCACGCACACACGTGCGTGATGGGGTTCATATATTTTATCGTATAAGAACCAATGAGAATTAATAGAATATTCTAAATTGTATATCATGTAAGTAATGTTACAGTTGCAATAAAAGTGCTATTTTCATTATATTTGTACAATAGTTCAGTTATATTTTTCATTCGTAAAGGTGATTGTGCCGGTAGTTATATGTTGGAAGCTAAATCTTGGCTTAGCGCCATTATTTTGATGGGCTAGCGCGTGGCGTACGCAACAATCAAATGTTTTGTAGTTGCTGTAGGTGTTACTTATAGTGTAGATAAATATATATTAAATGCTTTGTATTTATATGCCATTCTTATTGTACCATATAATTAGTAATGTGATCTTTTCTATACAAAATAAATTAAAAGTATTAGAATGTTTGTATTTTATACATCATTCTCTCACGTACTATCAACAAGATTATTATAGTTCAAGAGTTATTGCGGATGTATCGTATGAGTCATGCGAGTGAACATCTTGCCAAACTATCGCTAGAATGCATACTTGTTTTCAATTTTTGTATATGTATAACTTACACATAATACATACAAAATGTTTTTATTTGTCGAAGAGACTAAACCTGTAAGAAATGGTAATGAGTATTTTCAATTATTATCTCATACTGGTAAACATTGTATGCTAATGTACTCTTCTCTAGTCTGACCTCACCGTTCATGCTTCAGTTTATTTGAATCACGTTCAGTCTACAGATCGTAAGAATTAATTTTGGATCGTACTGTTCTACTACTTATACGTGTCTTTTATAAAAATTGTGCACAAAAAATGTACCGTCTCACGTTAGAATGGCCTATTTATAAAATGTAAGTAGAAAATTAATGATTTAGTTTCATATAGTTTTGACGTGATCAAATAGTATTGTAAATAGCAAGTAATAATGTGAAGCAGTATAAGTATAAGTGTTATATTGAGTTTATTTTGTTTCTTAAGGAATGGAAATGGATTTATAATAGGTATTATACATTTGTTCAAATCAATATTGCAAGTGAGTTTATCATCTTACCATCAGGTGAGATTGAGGCCAAACGCGCGCCTATTAATAAATAACAAAAGAACCTTACCGTCTGATGACTTCCTTCATTGTTGCTAATAATTATAAATAACTATTATACGGCGGCATTACTAATTATAAATCTAAAATGCACATGGTGCCTTTATCGTTTTCGTCTCATACTGTTGGCATCACAAATTCGTTCAATTTTATTAGCTCATTGTATCTATTTTGGTTGCGTTTCTTTTTTTATATCTTCAATACTAGTTACATTATCTCTTGAGTGATTGACATCAATCCTGTTGCTCGTACTGCTAGTCAAACGGCAAGTTGATGACGGAAATAAGCGCTCCAGTCGTTACTGGGTCAAGCACTATTTCTGGCTCTGTTGTGCTTCACAGCACGCATCCACTGTTTTATGGCCGGACCATCTGATGCTTCAAACTTCGTGTGCCCTTAATTGCATGTTTTATTTATGTTTTGTTTGTAATACAAGATTAATTGGGATTATTTGAGTTTTAAAGCTGTAACTAATAATAAATGATACATAAACTCACAAAAAGTTATCCATAATAGACTTAGGACTCATACGAGTCCGTGTATACGTAAAACTTAGTTACAAAATTGATATAAAGTACTTACGATTACCATAAATCTGGCGAATAATGAGTGATCTATATATGAGGAAACAACAAGGGACATTTATATTTAGATTATATTGACGATAATGTCAAACATCTGTAAATCGATAGATCGACGTCCCCAGTCCGGATCACTCACGCTATAATTCATCGAAATTTATGAAGGTGAACTAAAACGGCGACCGTCTCTTTCTCACGAACGGCTCTGCTCTACATAATCGCGTTTCTTTTCTCATTTCGCAGTTTGGAGCCGGGCCAAGCGAGTTTCCAAGCGATCGGCCCCGCGGGCTGTAGTTTTCCGAGCCGACCCGTCGAGTCCGGTGCTACTCTCTCGTCCAGGGGCCCCTACGTCGGGGAACCCGAGAGAGATCCATTCGCTGACTTGGATTCACCACCATTTGAAGACAGTCCGTTCGGAGCTAATCCACCGATTGTCAACGGCCTGTCAGACAGTCCTAGTGCTAAGGAAGACAGCATTGGTGAAGCCACATTCCTGGATTTTGAAAACATCGATAAAAATGCTGAAAGAAAACAGTCTACCTTAGATGAAATTGAACGTGAAGTAAATAAAGTCCGGGTGGCTTTAGACGAAGACAGTCGCGCTTTGGAAGAAGACGAACGTCATCAAGCTGAGGCCGACAATTGGAGTTTGAACGTGTCGTGTGATAGCGGAGTGTATAATCGTGCGTCGTCTCGTGATTCTGGTCCGCATTCTGGTTAGTATTTAACTCTAATGATATATCAAAGAAACTTACGACAAATATTTTTATTTTGATCATAGTTGAAAGCACTCCTGAGTGGTAGAGTATCACATAAACAAACTTATTTACTTATTTAGTGGGATCTGCACAGACTATAAACAACATTATACAGCAAACATGTGGATGAAATCGGGGCACTTCGGCTTGCATTAACTTGCCGTTTGTTTATGTTGTGTTTGGTAAATTTAGATTTGTGAATGCGTCGCTATTCATATTAGGACGGTTTTGAATATAAACTTGTACAACCTTGTAGGCGTCGTTCAGTCCTTTTATTTAGGTCAATGTAATTCATGTATTCATTGTCAACACGCGGTTTCAATTGTTACTGGTATACTATCAGTGTGTTAAGCGATTCGTGACATTTTTTGTTATGATCCGGTGGCATTGGTTAAAATTACATGTTACCTTATAAACAACAGAGTTGTTCAACTTTCGGCCGCAGTGGGGTCATGCCGCTCTTTATAATTTTACACGCAATGGTAATATTCACTGTGCGTTTATTTTGGTGCGTGCTCTAGGCTAATCATGAATTTATTAATTTTCAGGAGAAGAGTTGGGTTTGATCGAAAGTCAGGAGATTAGAGAGAACCACGCGACGAATAGCAGCAACAACGACTGGTCGACGTTATCTATTGAACGTGGTCTTCTCATGATGGATCGTGAAAGGAAATCAACGGAAACTGAGGTTCTTCGGAGTCCAGATAGTAAGGAAAGCGATGATGAAGGCAATGATAATACTGGCTTTGCGCTGGGTTTGGTGAAAAGCAACAGCGTCGTAGCCCGAGCAAGCATGTGGCAACAACTTCAACAACAAGCCAAAGGTATAGAGTATACATACCTCTCTCTATGTCGTTTCATTTCCGTCACATGACCGTAAATTGTAGTTCTTATAGTAAGGAAAACTAAATGGCAAGGAATACACATAGGTATTATGAATAAGGTGGGGGATTTATGAAGTTAGTGCTTCTAGAGTTAGCTTCTTCATGAGATCTGGTAACTTTTTGATAGTGTGGGACATCATATTGTCTCGGTAACGTTGGCTTCTTTTTCACATTTATGTTTTTAACGAAATTAGTGTTACTCGAGAACGGCCACAGAAAGGTTGCTATATCTGAGGGCCGAGATGCTATGATCTCTTCCTTAGTATGCCTGTTTGATTTTATGTGTACAACTAGCTTATGCCCGCAGCTTCAAACGCGTTTAATGTCATATAAAACTTCCTCTTAAATCACTCTATCTATAAAAAAAACTCATCAAAATACGTTACATAGTTTTAAAGATCTAAGCATATATAGGCACAGGCATCAGAAAGCGATTTTGTTTTGTACTATGTGTGGTGATTAACGTGTACATTTCTTAATTTCAGGCACGCCGAAACCGCTAATTCGTCACAGTCGCTCAAAGATAAAGGAGGGGCCATCAGTGACGGAGCGGTTTAAAACTCAACCCGTCACTGTTGAGGCCGTCAACGAGGCGGCCAAGCAGGGATTATCTCTCGCTCAGTCCAAAAGCACAGCCAACGTGCTAGACAGAGATGAAGATGGTAAGAGATAGCGTTACAAATTGATTGAATCGTCTTACCTTATGGTTTTGTTTTAGATAAGAAATATATCACATTGTAGACTTCACTAGAAGCATATTTTAAACTTTGATTTGTTTTAGACAATTTTGAAAAACATCCTGTTATTTTACTTTATCGTTGCATCTTTAATTAATGATGATTTTTGAGACATAATTTATTGAATTTTACAGTTTTTTTTTTTTTATAACTTTATCATAGATCATTACGACGATCACATCACCGAGAACAGGTCCTAAAGGCATGTAAATTGCATTAAGTAAGAAGAATCGAGCTTCCTGTCTTTGATTGTCGGCTTTTGTTTCTTTTTTGCATGTCTTCGACTACTCTACTATGTGTATGTCCGGGCTCTATCGTAAACACACTGCACAATGTAATGTATATATGCACGCGCACGGTGGCAGCTAAGTTAGACGAAGACGATCCGGCGAAGATGTCACTAGCTGAAAAGATGAAGATGTTCAACTCGAAATTAACGCACAAACCGCCAATGGCAGGATTGCCGACCGGTAGAACCAGAGAGGAGAGGGTTCCGAGGGCATCTCGGCTGAGAACGATGCCGGTACTGGCCAGCCAAGTTCAAGAAGCGATGGAACAGAACGAGAGACTCACGAAGTCTTTAACCCACGAAGAAGTGCCTCGCAATCCGGACTTTCAATTGAAAATGGAACTGTTCCGTTCAGCAAGCGCAAAGAATACCTCCTTAGAGTACCTTATGAGGCAGAACGCGAAGTTTCGAAGCTTAGGTCTGATTCTGTTCATTATTTTGAGTTTGGTTTTCTCGATTTTTATTGCTTGGTCGTTTTGCTTCCTGGGTTGTTCAGCACTAATCCCACTTGATCCCTATCGCGACGCGCCCGGTAAGTATCGGTGTCACCTCTGCATGTTCTCTCATTGCATGATGTATAATATATTAATACTCAACGTTATACTAAGTTCTAACTTTCAATATTGTCACTAATAACTATTGGGGTGTATTAATTTACAGATTATACATAATGTTTGAATGTAACAATTAAACACTTTTTTGTTGGCTATTAAAGATGAGTTATCTATAACAAAAAGTTGAATCAGGCCGGTAAAAAAGTGTTTGTATTACACTTTCAGCTTTGGTGTAGATGTAATGTAATATAATAAATGCACTCTTTAAATCTTCTTCCCATCTTTTTCAAGGATGATGTATTAATGTAAATTGAATTTTGAAATATATTGAAAGCGTTCTACTAAGTAATTGATGTCTTAAAATAATCCGATAATACGGTCCAATAAATCTTTTGTGAGTTCAACTATGTTTCAGTGTTGAGTAATATTTATTTTTAACGCTTCGCTCAGTCATTTTCTTGTACTGAGCGTTTACTCATAACCTGACTGATTTTTCTGGAAACTTTTAACTTTTAACGATGTCATTAGTTATATATTAGTTGATTGCGTGAAGGATCTTCAATTTTCATACTATTATTGCATTTTTTAATTAATAATAAATAAAATATTCAGAATACTTAGCGTTAACATCTCTTTTGCAATTCTTGTGCTAAAATTGACGGCATTCAGTTGGTGTATTTATGATTTTAGGTAATTTGTTAATATGCCGACGCCAAATCGTAAATAAAAGTGGACTCTATATTTATCTTTACATTTTTATTGGACAAAACTGGTAATTGAAATATCCATTGAGAACTGTTTTTTTCACTGACGCTATATCATTAAATGTTTATATTTACTTTATATAGACAAATGTACCTAAATGTATGTTTTTAACTCTAAGGTATGTGTGTTAAAACTGTCCCCGTGAGTGTAATATTGTTTATAATGTTACCATTGTACATATATTACGTGTTTTATGTAGAAACACACCTTCCTACATACATCATCGGGAAGCGAATATATTGTAATATTGCGATATCATGATTCCATTGATTTTAACAAAACTATATAGTTGAAATTGCTAAATTAATACTCTGTCAGTATTTTTATTAATACTATATTAGGTTTTTTTTTGTTTACGAGTGTTTTGATTAAACATGTACCTAATTTCTTACATGTAAATATTATTTATTTGCTTGGTTTTATTATATTAACAATCTACAGCCATGTTCTTGCTAGTGGTAGGCGGTTCGCTTAAGTTTAATGGAGTTTAGGAAAGTGTGATATAATTCAATGCTATAGATCTTTCGATCTGTAGACTGTGTATGTATTAATATCTTAATATTCTACTAATAGCCTGAGAGCTACTGGACCTGATACTGGATCTGGAGCTACCTTTTGAATACTCTGTAAATTCTTTAAATGATAAATTTGCTATCGGTCAATTTAAAAAGTACCATTCTGGCAGGGATTATGCGGGGGCGACCCTTGTTTGAAAATGTAAAAAATATGTTTTAAATCCACTCGCATAAGGATACAATTAATGTAATTTACATATATTATTACATATGTGTGTCCCCCAATGCGAAGCAAAGTTGTCATCGGGAGAATGATACATAACCCACTTCCTAAATGGTAGGATTTTGTGGGAATGTTCTTACAATCGTTTTAAAATTAAATGTTAAGAAGCCAGAACATTTTGGCGGGTTAAGAAGTCCCCCATACCGGTATAAAGGATAAATTTTTCAAGTGCGCCTTGTTA